>NNCF01146303.1:0-22376 GCA_002313205.1 Laupala kohalensis | reverse complement strand
CAAAGCCACATGCCGTATTGAAGATAGGTGAATGAGTTTCAGCGCCTCCAGGATTGCATATTTTTCAGCAGTGGGCACGCTGCAAAAAGAATGGAGGCGAAAAGAACGGGTGGCATTATGGCAGTGGTAAGCAGAACCAACGGAATCATTCATTCCTGAGCCATCAGTGTACATAAACATATGACCCAAATAGAGGTATTTTAGTTCTCCGAAGTGCTGTTGGTACAAAGAGGCAAGAGTGTCTTGCTTTGAAAGTTGAGAAGGCCGAAAGTCGATAGTTGGTTGCATGAAGGATCAAGGTGCGGTGATAGAGCGTGGGTATTTCACTGGAGGAGGTAGGGCGATGACGTTTCCCTCCAGCAGCTGTTTAAAGCAGACACCTGCCGGGCGAGATAACGAAGGTCTTGCAGCGTAAGATGAACAAAATCTCGTGGAATGGATGTGATGGCAAGAAGGGTGATCTGAAACACCCATCAGTTACACTCCGTAAGATCACGTTGTGTTATGAGATGGTTCGCCAGCGTCTACTAGTAAGCATTCTATGCGACTGGTGTGGAAGGCACCATTTGCAATGCGGACTCCTGCATGGTGCATTCTATTTAGGGGTCTCAGTGTCGATGGCGAAGCAGAGGCGTACACAATACTGCCATATTCTAATACAGACCGATCTAAACTTCTATACGGACGACGAAGGCAAGTGCGGTGTGCGCCCCATGATAATACTCTTAAGCAGCGAAGGAGGTTTAGAGAAGAATTACAACGGGATTGTAGTTTTCGGGTGTGATTGCGCCAAGTTAGTATGTGGTCGAATGTGAGACCCAGGAATTTTGCGGAGCCAACGAACGAAAGACGTTCGCCCCTAAGAAAAAGATGATCATTATACAGATAGATACTACAGAAATGCAAACAGCATGACTTGGATACAGAAAACCTAAAGCCGGTAGACATACTCCGCTCGGGTAAACGGTTTAAAACCAATTGTAGTTGCTTTCGATGTCAGAGATGCTGCTAGACGAACAATAGATGGCGAAGACGTCAACGAAGAGACGCATATACCGGTTCTCGAACCACTGACGCAATGCTGTTTATGGCTATGACGAGGAAAGTGACTTAAAATAGAGCCCTGTGGGACACCAAAAAATGGTTAGATTATAAATGAATACCGAGGCAAACGCGGAAAGAGCGATTAGACAGAAAGCTCACTAGGAACAGAAGAAGACAGCCTCGGAATCCCCACTAGTGCAATATGCATAGGATACCGTACCTCCAGGTTGTGTCATACGCTTTTTTCAGGTCAAGGGAGATGGCCACGAGGTGTTCTCTTAATACAAACGATGATGAGATGGATGACAACGCAACAATGTTGTCTAGCGGTGACCGCGTTTTTCTGAAACCACATTAGATTTTGATTAGCGATTACAGAGGCCAAACAATATGACGATTGATCATTCTAACAATTTGCAATCGCAGCCTGTCAAAGAAATCGGTCAAAAGTGCAACTGATTAGAACGATCCTTTCCCTCCATCGGAAGTGCAGTAATTATGACTTCACGCCATTGAGCATGGATGCTATGTTCATTTCATATACAGTTCGAGAGTTTCAGAAGGATTTTCATGCCCATCTCCGGAAGATATTTTAGCATCGCGTTATGTATTTGATCAGGTCCAGATGCTGTTCTTTCGTAGACGCAAGGGCAGAGGTTAGTTTCGTCATTGAGAAAAGAATGTTATATTCTTCATGTCTGCAACTGGGGATATCCAAGCGACACTTCTTCGCGAGCTTTTTGTTGGAGAAACAATGGAGAAGAACCGGAGGAGTTAAAGACTTTCATAGTGCAATGCAAGTTCCTCAGCAATGCGTTCGGGTGAAGTTTGAAGCTGTCTATTTACATTAAGAACAGGAATAGAAAAAGAATACCAAGTACCTTTAATCATGCAAACTTTCTGTTGTATGACTAATGATGGAGAACGGGTTGTAACAGATGAAATGTAAGCTTTCCAGGAGGACGACTTAGTTTCTCGAAGAGTTTCTTTTGCTCTGACTCTGCAGTTTTAAACTTAATGAGATTTTAAACAGTGGGATACTTGTTAAGCTGCGCTAAAGCTTTCTTTCTAGCGCTGACCACCTGTGCGCAATCCGAATTCCACCATGAAAAAGGACAATGCCTTGGATTACATTATGATTTAGGGATTGCAACATCGGCGGCTTTGAGAACCGCGTTAGTGAAATAATATGCCATAGCATCCACATTGGCGAAAGGCACATCGCAAATATTGATGTGGCGTATAAACACATCCCTGCCTGCTTATTTCAGTATCCACTGAGAGGGGTGTGAAACCGAGGGGCAAAAGATGTTAAAATGAATAATAATCGGGTAGTGGTCACTCCCATACAGATAGTCAAGAACTGTCCAGTCTAAGATTAGGGAGAGAGGAACTTGAGATGGACAAATGCAGCACCAAGAAAGATCGGGAAGCTGTACTGAGCTGGGTGGAGTGGCCCGTCATAAGTAGCGCTATATCTCGGTTATGTAACAGTTTTTTAATTATATCACCATTTCGGCAGTTGTGAGAAACACCCAACATCGGATTATAAGCATTGAATTCCCCGAGGATAAGAAATGGGGAAGGCAACTAGTCATAGACCAGCAAGATGTTTCTTCGTGAATGACTGCCAGGGAGGTTATAAATACTACGTACCGTTAATGAGATCGAAAGCTCACCCTCATATGTACGGTCTGAAACACGGTTGATATAGAGACTACTTTGGCATAGACTGAAGTGTCTACGAGCACAGTGACGACACCCTGTGCCCATAGGCCGTCTTCTAATTCCATCCTATAACAGGTAAAGCCACGAGAGAAAAAGTGTTTTGTTAAAAGATGTGTTTCATGAAGACATACTATTAGAGGAGAACGACAAGACAGTAAGAGATTTAGGTCCTTTAAAGTGATTTGAATGCCATTCAGATTCCAGGATAGAAGAGCCAAGTTCTGGAGTTTATCCGCTCTTTCTTCGATGTTTGGATTTTCTTGTGGAAAACTATAAAATCAGACCCTGCTGTTGTCCCCTCCGCTAGAGAGTACCCTTGATTTTGCTGGAATGATCACTCGCGGACATAACAAGTCCACTATTTCTGCACCTTGAGCGTCTGCGACTAGAGGAAGTTGAGCCGACAAGGGAATCTGACTAATGCGTCAGCTCTTCGGGAGCGAGTTCTCCGCCGGGGACGCGCCTGATATTGTCTTCGAGGCGATTGTTTTTTCGTGAGTTTCGTTTGCTGAATGTTAGTAGAAGTTGACGTAGAGACAGACAGATTTTGGTTTGGGTGATACCTTGTACTTTGTAGTTATAAAGATTTTGCACCCCAAAAATGGGAATTTTAAAGCAGAAGGATCATCTAATGATGCCTGAACACCATAATTACACATCTTAGGTTTTTCTATTACCTCTGCAACTACCTTGCAGACAAAAGAAGTTGTAGATTGTTTCGGTGCGGTGACCGTTGCAGCAAAAGATTGTGATACTTATCGGAATTTTTATAAGGTACCGACGCTAGAACTCTGGAAAAGACACCCTTTATTGTAACGCGGTTCTTATAAATGTCATTCTCCATGCCATATTTTGCTCAGTTCTTGGCATTGGAAGGATAGTTTTCCTCACGAAGCACGGAAGCGACGAGCAAGCTGACGGAAATAAAACACACAGTAGTATACTTGTGCCGGTTCTATGTTAGATAAGAACTGATCAAGGCTTTTTACCGAAAGTTGCGGTTTTGAAGTTTTAGTGGGGAAATGCCGGTTTATAGCCAGAAAATAGGGGTGGTTGGCTGGCAATTGGGGTTTTGGCAAGAAAAAAGGCAGGAAAAGGAAAATGAATGGCGGGAAAAGTAGGAAGGATTGTGTAATATTGCGCAACATTGCTTAACATTATATCATATTGCGTAACAATGCATAAAATTACAGTGAACAAAAAAATATTAATAAAATAATGGAATACAGGGAGTCAGAACCTTACACCCCTATAAATGTCGACTTTCGGTTCTGCAGAGTCGAACCCTGGGCCGTAGTCTATTGCATCGATGCATCTTCGAGGACTGCTAAAGGGACTAAAATTTTGGCGGTGTGTGCAATTGATACATGTCCCCAACGACCACCAAATCATGACATCGTGTTTCGCCCCATCACTGAAAACATACGTATCCGAATTCTAAACGAGATGGTAGTGAAAAAACAATTGAAAAAACATAATTAAAAATATTTATAATTTAAAAAAATTAATTTTTAGAAATTAATAAATATGCCCGATGAGGGATTCGAACCCTGGAACCGAGAGGGATCTGTACCTAAATATGCGATTTTTATGTAGGGCATGCGCGGTTTGAGAAACGTGTAGAAGAAATCAAACATGTGATATTTGGAGAGCTGTAAATCCCACATAAAAATGTTTATTCATCTTTACTTCTGTTTTACTTACCTCGTTCGTCATGAGGTCACATTCCATTGGCCGACTGCGCAGAAAGTCGGGGTCAGCAATGAGTTTACGCGGACCACTCCGTCCCTCCCACGTGTTGACGAGATAGATAGGTCGATGTTTGCGTACATTTTCTCACGATTTCCCATAAATACTATTCACCTTGAGTTAATTAAAATTTGTTTCAAAAGTGGATGTGGCATTCTTTCGCAACGCGGTATTGAGTTCGAGGTAGGGGAGAAGCTTACGCGATTGACGTAACGATGGAATTTTTTGGATGTGAGTGAGTTTGAAACCCGTGTCTTGCGCCTGTTTTAAATTGTAAAAGGAATGACATAGTGACGTTTTGATAGAAGTGTAGCTATGAGTATCGGCTGTCGACTCTCGGAAGGAGGAGGTAACTGTTTCTCGGGGCAAATCAGTAGATCGCTGAGTGCGTCGTGGCGATGATCCGGAATTTGAAGATTGACTTCTAATATATAACATCTTCCTCCATCACCGCTGCGCTACACGAAATCTTGTAACAACCGACACCCATTGAAAGTCACCGATGGGTAAGTCTTGTGTCATTGCTTGTCAGTACAGACTGTTACAATCGATATAGTGTAAATAACAATCGGGTTCGTTCGGATTATAGAGATCATTAAGGGATTGTTTGCTTTGGCATGTCTCATTTTGACTTGTACGAGCCCCCTGCGAATCTCTCTCTCAAAGTTCAGGAGCATGTCCTCCTCGGTAAGCAAATCCAACTCCACCTGCGTAACATTTAACCATGCATTCAACAACAGAGAGGGTGTAGTGTGATAATACGTAGGATCGAGCAGGTACACACGCATACACGAGTTGCGAAACGATTCAAAAATGTCGGTGAGGAGAAGCACATCGAGTTTTAAATAGGTATTGACGTAGTCGGACAACGTGCGAATCCCGAACGCTTCCTAAACACATCGTGCGTGCACGTAGTCCTCATCACTAATGTGTTCGCCCGAGAGGCGACTTAAAAAAAGCGTTATGTTGTGGCAATGCGGTTTTCGCAAGCACAGTATACGAGTTTACGTAGCCGTACGGAAACACCCTTCCTACACGCTAATGCAAAGTGGAGTGCATCAGGAAAATGCGCTCGATCATGCATAAAAATCTGTCGGAGCAAGTGTACGCGCCAAATAAGTGTGAGATAGACATAAATTTCAACGATTTTAGAAAACGAAGTTCCACTTTTCCAACGCGCATGGAAATGCAAAAGCAGCGTTCGCGATTGCGTGGTATAATACGAAGTTTATATTGTTTAAATTTTTGATCTTATCCTAGAGCGCGTAGAAGATAATGTCAATAGTAGGACGCCGAGTTATGCATGAATATGGGTATATACAGAACTTTATATTTCACATTCGCGTATGTACAGCACCTCTGTATTTTCCTGTATGATGGTTGTGATCGCGAACGACTGTATCTGAAGGCGTTAATACCCCTCCGCAAATGTGAAAGTGCGTCGCATTCTTGAAATGAATCTCGTCCTCACTTTGCATGAAGAGCGGTATCGGATGGTCAACGCACCACGCATTGTCTCGT
Source organism: Laupala kohalensis (assembly GCA_002313205.1). NCBI lineage: Eukaryota > Metazoa > Arthropoda > Insecta > Orthoptera > Trigonidiidae > Laupala > Laupala kohalensis. The sequence continues at coordinate 16,334 of NNCF01146303.1, read as the reverse complement.
GCAATATTTATGCATGCAGTTAACAATTGAAGCGCTACATGTTCTCCACGAAAAGGAGTAAAGGTATTATGCGCCGCGTCGATAGTACACACTGTATTGAATCCTTCAGCAAAAGGACAGTGCTCTTCATAGCGTTTTAATACGGTGAGGTCATAGTAGGTTGACACGTGTCAATGTGTTCCGTAAAAGCTTCGAAATCGCAATAGATGACGAGAAGCCTGCGTTGTTGTCGAGTATAGTTTGTAAATCGCATGATTGCATCTCTTACTTTTTTCAGTAAAATAACACACGTTCCTCCATCCGGTTGACATGTGTGTGTTTTAAATGTCTTCTCGTCGGAAAACTCGCAAACTCGAAATACAAGGAAGTACGCTATGTTTATTTTTCTATTGTTGAGAACTTACCAATCGACTCATCCTTAATCCAACAATAGTGATGAATATAAAATAACAGATTTGGATAAAACTGTTTTAGTCTTCGAGCGTAACAAATGGCTTGTACTTGCTTAGCGTCGGCGAATATTCTGGATTCAACACGATGTATATCGCAAACTTTCATTGGAAAGCGAATCTCTTTCAAATGCAATGTATCCAAGAGTCTGTGAAACACATCGCGGTAGTGTGACGGTTGAGTAGAATGCGGGATGCGCGTACGGTCACGACACCATTACCGCTATCGACCAAGGAAAACATCCTCGTCATTCTGCACATTTACGATTCCCTTTTTCGGAATTTGAATGGGCGGGGGCATGCGTACATATTCCGAACCAAAATGATTGCAATCAATACGAAAAAAATCAATGTGAAGTGATGAAACTTTCTTTAACGCCTTACCGCTATTCCTCGCATTAAAATCTTCAAATCGCGCATTGATCGGCTCAACGATATTGCGGTGATATGACCTCTTGTTTATGACCTCTTGAAAACACGCTCACGGGAGACTAAAAGTAAATTGTTGAAAGCTCTACATTATTCGATTTCTCTATTATAAACTGACGTTCTAAACGCACAGTGTCTTTAGAGAAATGATTGTTTTTTTTAACGATGCAACGCGGAACGAAAAGGTGTTTCACATGCTTTTAAAATTTCTAACGGATCTCGAATACATCATGTGGTGTTCTACCCAATAGCAGGTGCCTTTTGCCATTGCTGTATCCATTCTTGTCTCCTCCCGGCCATCTCCTTTAACTTTTTGTAGCTTCCAAAAAAACACTTCAAGATATCAATCACCTTCAGTCTTCTTCCCCTTGTTTTGTTGCCCTCCACAGTTCGTTCCAAAGCCACCTTCAAAACGCTATACCCTATCATTACATGCTCCAACCAGCTACCTTTCCTCTCATTTATCTGCCTTATCAGTGTTCTTCCTTCATCCACCCTGTTTAGCACTTGTTCATTTGTTATTTTATCCGTTCACTTTATTCTCTATATCCTCCCCCAAACCCAAATTTCGAATTCTTTAATTCTATTCCTCTCTCTCTTACCCATTGTCCAAGTCTCAAATCCATACATCTATACACTCTTTACATAGCACTCCACCAATCTCTTCCTCATTTTCAATTCCAGTCTTTATTTTCATCACTTTAATCTTGCCAACATTTATTCTCATTCCATATGCTTCCATGCCCTTTTCAAAACATGTTATTAATCTCTATAGCGACCTTGTGTCCTCAGCTAAAACCATCATATTATCAGCAAATCTGATACATCTTATTTTTAGTCACCCAATACTAATACTTTCTTCCCTTTCTTCTAATATCTTACTTATCATGTCTTCGATATAAATGTTAAATAGCGTAGGTGACAGCATCCCTGTCTAAACCCTCAACCTAACTCCACCCATTCAGTCATATTTTCATTTATCTTCGCAGATGCCTTCTGGCCTAAATTCAATTCACATATTAATCTTCTTTCCTTCCAATCCNCTCTCTCTCTCTCTCTCTCTATATATATATATATATATATATATATATATATATATATATATATATATATATATCACCAACCGTTCTCAGCAGTCCTACGGCATCCCTTGTTCCTTTTCCCTTCCTGAAACCAAACTGCTCACTAGCATTTTCTTCCATTACACTTCTCAACCTTTGATTTAGGACTCGCAACATAATTTTAGCAGCATGAGCAATTAAACTGATTGTTCTGTACTCATTACATTTTCTTGTACCACTCTTCTTTGGAATCGGTATCATTACAATCTTTAAGAAGTCTTCTGGCCATTTCCCGGTGTTATACATGTTGCATAAATTAACTATCTCAGCCAATCCATCTTCTGTCAAACATTTGAAAAATTCTATTGGACGTTCATCAACTCTACTTGCCTTTCTATCCTTCATTTTTTTAATTGCCTTCTGCACCTCACACTTTAGTATATACGACCCTATATTTTCATTCTCTGCTTCCCATTCTTCTATATCCAATGTTTCAGGTTCTTCGTTCGTTGCATATTTCTCTTTCACGTACTATCCCCATCTTTCTCTTACTTCCTTTTCCTTACATATTCGTTCTTGTCCTCAATCTCTCTTTTTCTCTCCTCATCTATCTCACGTTATGTTTCTTACTTTCTTATACATTGTCATATTGCCCTTTTCTTTCTAATTCCTCCAAATCCTCATACTAACTCTATAACCTCTTCTTTTGCCTTCTGTGTTTCTCCTCTCAGCTCATTGTTTAGTCTTCTATACATAGCACGCGCCCATTCTCCTGTCTTATTCTTATATCCACTCTTCCATTTTTGTTAATTTCTTCTGTTAATCAAGGTTTCTTTGCTTGTTTTCCTTCATAATACCCTACTTCTTCCCTTGCCGTTTTCACCATACTATTTTTTAATCTTTCCCATTTCTCTGCGCTATTTTCATCAATCGCTTTGCCTTTTTTTTGCTAGTGCAAACTTTCCTCCTGTATCTTTCCTCCTTCATCTTTTCCATATTCCTTTTTTTTACTTTTTTCGCTTCCTTCAGTTTTTTAAATCTTACTCTTATTTCCATCATTAGTGGGACATGATCGCTATTAATATCCACTCCTGGTAGGCCATTTACTTGTTTGATAGCATTCTTATACTTTCTGTACTCCAGTATATGGTCAATCTGATAATGAGTTCCATCTACTGGACAAATCCATGTGTATCTTCTTCTTTTATGGTTTTCAAAGAAGGTATTTGCTACAACTAGCTTATTCTCTTTACAAAACTATTAATCTTTCCCCTCTTTCATTCTTTTTTCTCAATCCATAACTTCGTACTTCTCTTCCCTCCCCTCTCCAACCACAGCAATCCAATCCATCATTATTATCTTGCAGCAGTTCTTCTCTTCTATTGCACTCGCAATATTCTCATACACTCATTCAATATCCTCACCACTGTAATCCGACGTAGGCATATACACCTGAGCGATGACTAGATCTTTTGGTAACATTCGAATCCTTAATACTATTAATCTATCATCCATATATGAAACTTTCTGTACACACTTCGCTATCTTTTTCCTCATAATCATTTTTACCCCGTTCTTTCACCTCTTGTTTCCTGAATAAAAAAGGGTATATCCATCACTTATAAATTCTCCTTCGCCCTCCCATCCCACCTCATTCAGCTCTATCACATCCATTTTGCTTATTTCCATTTTCCTTATAAGGTTTTCCAATTTCCCTCTTTTCAACAATGACCTAACATTCCACGTTTCCAACCTTAAATTTTGTTGGCTTCCTTGATGTAGCCTCTCTTGCTGCTTCCTCCAAAGATCCGAATGGGAAGCTATTTTACCTCCGGTGAGTTTAACAGAGGAAGCCAGCATCTTAGCGCTATTCTAAGGAAATCCAAACGGATCTTTAATGTAGTGGTTTGTTGTTGCCTTCTCCATCCTATGCAATTGGCCATCTATCAGCTCATCTTCCTTTAGAGATAGTTTCCCATCCCAAGGGCAAAAGAGTGCCGTAGACCTCTACCCGCTCATCCGCCCTCCTAAGAGGCCATTGGAACTTGATAGAAGGGATCTCCTTATCCCGGGAGATACTCGGTCGTCAGAGCCTCGTCAGCGATAGCAGGGTGCACCACGTGCCGGTGAGGTTGACATTTGAGTGGGAGAGGCTACCATAGACGCATCCCACCCCTTACATCCCAATACCTCCTATTTATATATTTATGTATGATCAGTGCTTTCCAATTTGTGAGAGAGTTTTGATATCCGGTCTTTTCACTCTTGTTCGTTCGTAATCCAATATTTCTGTTACATATCTTGCTACTAAGCAATAAGTCCAAATAATATAAAATCTTCGAAAAACACTTGGATCTACAAGAAACAACACATCATAATTCAATATGTTTTTATTTCTTTATGCCATGGGCACCTTTGGTACCTACAAAAGAGACAGATTGATTTGACTAAAGAGAATTCTCAAGATATAAGTTTAAATCTAAATATTTCGTAAACGTACTCAACTAGCATTAGTATGTGGTTGAATTCTTACAATGTAATCCAGATTGTATTGTGTAACAATAGCAATTTTTCTGCATTATTCATCATTCAGTTACACAATACTATAATTTCCAATATATTCCATTCCATAACATGTGTTGAGACCACATAATCGCGAAATGATTGAATTTCAAGGATAAATTAAGCTTTTTTTCTTCATAAGTATTATTTGCTATAAATACTGTTAGTGGAATATTTTCTTATTTTTTAGTCATACACATTACGATGATAAAATTCAACATTTATCTCGAGTTTTATTACGTATCTCTTCGTTGTTTCTGCTCTACTATTAGACCACCAAATATAAAAACTTCTTTAATTCTACGTTTTATTTGTTAAACAAAACTGACGTGTCATTAACGTTTCCGTGGTCTGTTCGGGATTAACACTTCTGCGATCTAAATTTGTATTTAAAATACAGCAAAAAGTAGAGTGCCATTTAAATACTTCGGAAAAGTCACATAGATATTTCAATAAGAACCTTATTCGTGTAATTTCATATTTTTGTTCAACGCCTTCTAAAAATACGAAATTCTCTATTGTATTAATGGTAAAAAATTATGTTAATTAGAGGGGATTTTTATATTTAAAATAACAAGTTCTTAAAATATGATCCTGAATCTGGAATGCTGAGACCAACTAGTTACTATAACTTCATATTTAAATTTGTATGTATCTTGTAAACCGCGCCGCGGCTAATTTAATTTACTGTAAATATTATGCTTAATGTCTAATTAATACATAATTATTCTTCACAAATATAAATATCCATGTTGGTTTGTAAAAAGTTTTACACTCGTAAAAAATGCATCTAAATTACCATGTTCGTCCCCTGCTATTGAAATCAATGAATAATACTGAATATCAATGCTAACATTTCAAATGAGGAATGAATGTTTATTATTAATATTATTATTATACGTGTATCAAATGAATTCTGTATTTGTGAAGAAATGGAACTCTTTTTAAATTAATGTAAATGAATTATAATTATTTTCACTCAATTTATATAAGTGTACAGGAAGGGAAAACAAGAAAGAAAGATACAAAGAATGGAAATAGAAAAAATGACAAAGAAGGAAGGTAGCAAAGAAGGAAAGAAAAAAGAAAGGAGAGACTGAAGGAAGGAAATAAGAAAAAACAGAAAAAAGGAAAGAAAGAAATTATAAAAGGTAAAGTAAAGAAGAATTCAGAGAAAATGATGAAATTGATATCTGAGAGAATGAAACATACTCAATTAAATGCAATATTAATTTTTATTTTATACTATATTCTGGAATATTTTCCTTGTGTTGGTAAATATTGAATAATAGTTGACATGCGATGTTTCATTGTGTGATTAGGTTAGTCAATCTGTGTGAATAAAACTCAATATCTTTTTTAAAAAATTGTGTTTTTGTTATATTTATTTATATCTAATTTTTTTTTTGTAATATTACTCTCTTAGCATGTTTTATGTTCAAGTAGTTGAGGCAAAGGGTTATATCTGGGATCAATATATTTCTAGTAAATGTAATTTATTTATTCTTTATTAATATCGCTAGAATTAACCTTTAGTGTTATTCATTCATATTTTATACCATTGTTTTCCATAATTCTTGAATTCCGATTGACATATATAGAATAGTACAAAAGAATTGCAAATTATGTGAGATTACGATAGACAATACACATCACTTCATGCCAATGAGCTTTGAGTTCTTGACGCCACTGTGTAAAGTTCAGAAATTATAGGAATATTTATAGGTAATTTCTGATTCGATTTTAAAACATCCACACGATGTCTTGCGATGATATCCAAATTCTATGATAAAAACAATGCTTTTTAACAGTAAGAAGTAATTTTTTTACGGAGAAATTTCATTTTTTTATATTCCCTAGGACGGAGTTGTGAGACATCATCTTGAGATGTTATTTTAATATAGAGAATAATAAATTTTATTGAAGTTAAGAAGATAAAGAATGTTTTTGTTATGAAGTCCAAGGTGTGTATAATAAAAAATTACGAAATATTTCTTCAATTGCGGCGTAATAAACCATTTTCTCCCCTTACGACTTAAGAGGGATATATTCACCAGTACTAGTCTTCTCTTGGTCTGTCAAATATGGAAACAGTTTCAAGTTTGCCTACGATTGGTCGAACGAAGTTTGTTTCCGTCGCAGGGATGTTGAACCTTCTATACAATTTAATATTTTTCTCTGCTTCTGAAAACTTCCCTTAACAGACTTATCTTTACTCAACAGACATTTAGAATTTAGAGTTAAAAATATTATCTTCATCTAGTTATGATTAGGTTAAGATAATGGTCATCGGACTGCGCAGTGGAAGGCTGCTTATCAGTGTCAGAAGAAAGGACTGGACTGAAGGTTTAAGTTATTGTAATTTTCCTTTGTCACGTTGCCACACTACTTGATACAGTGGCTGAGATTTTTCTTACTTTATTAATTATCTAAATATTGTTTTTTCTTATGTAAAATAAAATTCATTATTTCATATTAGTAGGTATTGTTTAATATGTAAAAAGGAATGATTGACGGATGAAAACCTTTACACATTGATTCCTTGAAAACTCTTGAGTAGTGCATCGTATCAGAGCAACATAAGTTACATCAAGATATGAGCTACATTCACACAAAATATGAACGAAATCTGTGATCTGTTGGGTATGTTTCCCTTTGTTAGCCAATTTTGGTAAATATTTTATATTGAAACATTTGGTGTTATTGTGTGTGTTATAAACTGAAATATGTTCAGTTCTAATGAGGGGATTTTTTAATCTCAAGATGTTACAAAATAAATACTTTTTTTGTATTCCAAAAGGAAGAATGAAAATACAGTAGGCAAATAAGCAAAGGGTTGTATTATTGTACGTAAAATTACAAATTTCTCGAATTGACACATTTTTTAATAATTTATCGTATGTACCATAAATATTTATTTAACAAAACGTTTTATTACAAATTATGTGTAGTGAAATAAATGTATTGTAAATTATTTTAGTACAATTGTATTAAAATCAGAAAAATATGTTTATATTTCATTCATAATTTTTACTAATTTTTGCAAGGGTTTTTGCAGGATGGGGCAAAATGGGGCAGTTGCCCCACTTTAAGATTTAGGGTAGATACCCAATTTTCCATACGGAACATTTAGTAATAGAAGTAGTAGAAAAATTTGTAACTAATCCTCACAAACTAGTGTTTAAAAATTGATTATTTTAAATAAATAGTGTTTTAATGCAAGTGTGTATTATTGCATGACATTCTATTCTCTTTGATATAGGTTCAATTAAGAAATCTTCCCCACCTTACGTTTTGAGCTGGATACGCCCTTGAATTTACGTATTTTCCCGTCATCATGCGATTATGATGAGGTTAAGACCATTCCTCGCCCGCTCACAAGGGACAACTAACTAGTCTTGTGATCAAAAAATTGGGAGTGGGGGGTAGGCGAGTCGAGAAGAGTTCTGCGCCGTGGAGAACCTATCTACTCGCCTCCGACCACTTTAAATTATTGAGTGCCTGAAGCAGTTTACACAAGGTGAGTTCTCGAATTGCGTCTATTTCTTCATCGCATAGTACGTACGTCACACGTCACCTGACTACTAGGAACTCAGGACGCAAATGTTAACCGGAAATGCATTTTTATTCTCCACCGATTCCAACATTTTGAGCTCAAATAAAAGTTGTGACTTTGCTCACACATTTCTGATGTGCCACTTGATTTTTCTGAAAAACTGTGTGCAAAAGATAACACTGGATACAAAAAATTGATAAGTTAAAACGGAAAAAATTATTTTGTATTGAGAGAAATTCATAGTTTCAGTTTTATACCAGAATAAATAATGTAACCAACGTTGCATTCAACAACGATGAAATCATGAAAACATTTATTTAGAGAATTAAATATTCTTCCTCTCCCTTTCATTTACATTTATGAAGTAGTCGTGTTTGTTAAGACATAACTATTAAAATCCCACCCCTGCTTTAGAAGAAATAGTCTAGTTCACGAACACAACACTCGCAATAAGGCTAATATTTATCGTCCTGGCGTGTCGACTAATCTTTGTCAAAGAGGCCCTTATAATTCAAGAATAATTTTGTATGAGAATAGTGACGTTTTGGTACTTGCAGCGTTTAATTCCCATGTAATCGCCAATATTTCTTTTCTTTTTAACAAAATGTTTGTTACAAGTAGTGATATTTCGGATGATAATTACTTATTTACGATTGTAATTACTTTTGTATTACACATTATCTTAATTGTTCCTAACTATTCGTTGTTCAATTTTTTTACCTTTTCTTGAAATATGATCTTTTTACAAGCTTAAACAATGAGAAGAGAGAAAAAGAAAGAGAGAAAATGAATAAAACAAGCTGGATTATTACATAATAATATACACATAAACAAATATTAATCAAAGTTATAATTCCATAAATCAATTATACAGCTATCATCATTAATAATCTGGACTTCACTATTCATGTGAGTAAAGTCCTATCGTAGAAACTTAAGCTCTGAATTTTTTATTTCCTCTCAGCATTGATGTTGTCAAAATGTGTGTTCTCTTATTTCACAAAATTGTTCAATAGGATTTTACAACCTTTGTAAGAAACATTCACAAGATTGGCACCAATGGTATGGAAGCACAAACATATTTATTCAGTATTTAAAGTTAATGTAGTCCCAGTCATTTAAATACTTAAGTAACATTTCAAAATTCAACTTTTTTTAAATGCTTAACTAATTCACACAGGCCTAGAATTCTTTCTTAAAATCATCTACTATGATCTGCAAGACATACCACACAACACATATGCACTTCAAGGATATTTTGGAAGGAAACATCAAATTTCCTCTATCTAATGTCTCTATCGACATAAATTCAGTAGACGTTTCCACATCAACTGTCTCGTTGCACTGTAGCCATGCCACACACACTTCACATTTCTGTTACCTGAGTTCTTATCTCACTACATAACCAGCAATGTAAGTTAGAATTAGTAGCAAATCCTTTAGCACATAATGAATTTAAAATTCATTCCTCTTAATGAAGATGAAAGGAGTTAATTCGACTGCCTCTTGACATGAATCGCCGCATTGTAGGAGAGTTGGCAATGCAATATTTGCACTCTTTCTGGTTTACCAATCCGATGACTGAAATATCAATTTTCTCTCACTTCCAAGAAGCTGCAGTTAACTGATATGAATTTAATTCACTTAGTTGCCTATATTGACCAAACCCGCTAATCTTTGGGGAACATTTTTGATACACGGAACTACACAATCTTTTAATTAATGGAATTTTCCTCTCGAACTTTTTCAACTATTCCTTTACAACATCCTTGTCAGCTCTCATAATGTTCTTTTCATAAAAATGTATTAAACACGTTATAGGATACATTCTTCAATCCAATAAAATCTGTGGGTATTTTCCGAGACCACTTAGATTTCAAATCGTCGTATGATGGAAAAGCAAAAGCTGTCGCAAACTCTTTTTCACTCCTATAGTTGGACTTGCATCACACTGCAGCAGCAAGGCGTTCTGTCTACAATAACCACCAATCTGAAAAAAAGCCGTAGTTAATTATTATCATCTCGATTTCAATGGGTTTACATCATAATTGGCACGACATGAAATATCACTCGAGCCTCATCACAATAAGAAATTCAACTAACCTCACAAAAGTAAACGATACTCCACCACATTCAGTCTTGTTCCACGCAGGTTTTGATTAACAAATATGTTTAAATCAATGTGTCATATTTTGCAAAATCGAAATATGTCGTACGTCCTTGCTTGATACATTAAATTACACGAACAGTTATTATGAATAATTTAGACCTGTTTTTCTGTAAGTGAGGACACTGACCCGCCTGCTTATGTTCTACTTTCTAAAGCAAGTTGTTTAAAATAGTTAAAAAACACCTTTCATTATATAACTCCAAAGTTACAGCTTGTACCTCGGAATTTTCAGTCTGTTCACATTAAACATAAGGATCCACAAATAACACTAAATTCGCACTCACTCTCCAACTAACACTGATCAGCACCAACTTCGTCAAATGTCCGTTCAGACAACTTCTTAATCTTACACTGTGTCTTACGCGCAGTGACGTAACTCTGATGAAACTACTGTGTTTTGTATATATCGTGCTCGACTCATCTGTCAAACTCGACCCATGTAAACTCGACTTTCTCTCGGGATTTCCTCAGTGCGCATGCGCGGAATTTAGGACGGTTCCGAACACAGCCTTCGTGAAATTTTCCCGGTGGCCACGTTCCGAACTATTCGGGATTGTTTGCTGCTGGAACGCCTTTTGCGCGCCATAGTTTAAAGTTCGTCCGTTAGGATGTCGCATGAACTTGACAGCAGATCCATCTCGCGAGGAAAAGAGAAAACGATACAGCTCGACATGGCGCGTTGGTCAAAGTGCAACGGTGCTTTTTCTCAAGTTTTTCAAATAAAAAACAACAACATTAAAATGGCATAATGTAAACATATTTTAACGTAATGTGTTGCGTGTTGATAAATAAATAAATAAATGAACTATTTATTTGCTGCTCTTCTGTGATTCTTCTCACTCTAAAATATTCTGTTACAGGTATGCTAACTAAAGAGAATGTCAGACAAAAGTGTTTTCAACTACTATTTGTATTTATTTGAGTAACGGACACCATTCTTTCGATTTCCTACTGATACTGTTATTTACCAGAAAAAATGAAAAAAACTTCCTAGGAATTAAAAAGGAAGCCATAAAAATGGTATGTTGTTTTTATTGAAACATTTTCATGAAAATGAATTCTTGAAGGCGAAGGCTGATAAACATTTACAGGGGAGACTTGATAAGGACCACTAAGTAAATGGATGCCAAGAAGTGTTCCCTCTATATTCCCCAATTTAATATCGTATTTATATGCTGCAGAAACAAACGCAAGTAACAAACGCAAGGGTGCACATAATACAAGAAACAAGAGAAAATTGATAAGTGGTTGAAGTGCAACATTTTAAAGATTTCATTCTTTGTGTTGTAGTAAAACTGAAAAAGAAAGAAATTGGAATTTTAAGTGTGTTGTTGATAAAAGTTATTATGTAATGTATATAATTTTGAAAGAGTTCCTTAGATTGCTAGAAGTGTAAAAATTAATGATGAAATGAAAGGTTATATGGAGTAAAGTGGCTAAAACGACTGTTCATGTTCTGATTCATGGCTTTAGGTCTGATGGATAGGCACTGCAGAGTGTTACCGAGTCTGTTCCCGCCTTGCAGAACTAGAGATGTCATTAGGCTGAATTCAGTTGTGACCAGGCTGATGGTAGTTTAAGATTGAAGTTGTATTCTCGTCAGTTCTGTGGTATTTCTAACAAGTCGTTTAAGTATTAGAGGATTGAGTTGAAGTAATAATGAGTATAATAATTTTATTTCTGGAAGTACAATACCAGCAATTCATGATTAGTACACTTCTGGAAAATTCATCAAGATTTGAAATTATTTATGAATTTTGTGTGTGCAATATTTGTATTGAATTTGCAATTTTCATAAAGAAATTCATTGAAATCGATATTTCTATTGAAATTGGTATTTTAGTGATGTATCACTTTTGAATAATGCAACACTATTGTAACTAGACCTGTGAGCATTTGTCCAAAAGATGCCGATGTATTTTTAAATATTTTATACTTGGAATGTGAATAAACACTAGAAAATGAACGCAATTATTTTATTAGTGCTTGTTCAGCTGCGTAATTTTTTAACCTATTTTACATCCATTTTTCCTAATTTTCAGGATATTTTTTATTCTTTGTATAAAATGGCTACATCTATTTCCTGTATGGCGGGTATTATGAGTCCATTTATCAGTGGTGACATGAAGTGTTTAAAGTACTATTTGGGCCTAATAAGAAATTTATTCCGGTTAATTCTCAACAAAATTTATTAATTGAACTAGTTATTTTGATTTAAAGGTTAGGATTTCCAAAAGAATAGTAAAACAATTATTAGTGATTAAAAATGTAAGAAACCGATCCGTAATAATTTGAATGAGTAATCAACAATTATCCATAATAATAAAAAATTCTTATGAAAACCTGTATTTTATTTATAGCAGAAATCTTGCATTAAAGAAAAATTGAGCAGTAGTTTCTTACTACACCGCCTGTGCAGTGGACACCGTGCTACACCGGTGCATCAGCGCACGCCACGCCATTTCTGGCTCCGGCCGCTAGACAACGCTAGTGCAGAGGTTCCGAGCGCGGGTGCCTTCGCGGAGCTCGTTGGAACCTGTGAACCCAATTTCGAGAAAACGTCGGTCAAGAATACTATTTCACTTTTTGATGTGAGGGAATTAATCAATAAAATGAAATACATATTTTTCGTGAAATCGTTTTCACTTTCAGTAAAGATGTGAAATTATTTAGAAGAATTCTTCTAAAATATAATTGTGCATTTGAAAATTGTTTCGAAAAAGCTCAATAGACGCTTGTAAGATCATGCAGGCAATAGTACACCTGAGACGGTCAGCCAACTCTTACGTACAGGTGTGCCCTAGCGCCTGCGCAGTTCAGCAAAATTGACATTCTCGCTTTGAAGATATTGTATGTTCTTCAGTAAGCGGGAGGCCACCGCTTGGACAACACTGAATTTTAGTCAGCTGCAACTCCCTCGCAAAAGGGTAGTTTAAAATTGCGCCACCAGAGTGCACCAGTGACCGAGATCGCGAAAGGGCAGGTGAAAGAATTTCAGAATTCCTTCATCAGAGCGCGCCGCGCCTGAGCTTCCCATGACAGTCGAATGACGATGGAAGTTCATCTGTTTTTAAAGCTGCTTTTTTACGAAAACGAGGTCGAGGATGAAAATACGTATTGTATCTTATAAATTTCGTCTTTTGGTCATTTTTTCATATTGAAACATTTTATTAAAATTCACATTATAAACAGTGTGAAATTTTTTCTTAATTTCAACTCATTATTGGCATAGCAATATAAAACTTCACAACAATGAAATCTTACATTTTTATAAGCTCCAATGAGATTAATTATGCTTCAACAATGGGTGTATTTTTTATTGAAGTGATCTTCTTTGCTGCTCACTCTTGTGAAAACGCTGTTCCTAGGACCCTGCTTGCAACTGATGTCTTCTGGCTGATTGTCTTCTGGCAGAGATTTTTGTTTTGTGTTATACAAAAATGAATAGCAAAAACCTTGAGTTTGAAATGTATTAATGTCTGTGATGTACGTAAATATTTATACTATTACACATTATCACATGACGAAATAATGTGGAACATAGTTTCCTGAATAAAATGAAGATGCTGTTTGGTAACGTGTGATGACATGTTGCACACATCCATTATTTACGTAAACACCAGATGTTGGACAGAAACTTAGCTGGAATGTTTAATAATTTGTCTTTTAAAGTTCATTTAATTTCATAACTTGTTAAAATAAAAAAGATAGACGTAGATAGTTCTCCCATACTAGATCCTGCAGTTTCAAAGCCTCTTTTTCATATGATATCATTTCAGAGTTTATTTACAGCATCTACAAATATAAGGTTTCGACAAAAGTAAACAGGTAAATCCGAAGGATTTTGGTTCTGATATTAACACCAGGGTAAAGATTGAGAATGTAGCTCACCATTGCAGATATATAGAGCCAAATCAACATGAAATGGAAACATACTACAACTTAGTACTCTGATAATATTATAGAACAGTATTTAGTATTTTGACGAACATATTGTAATACCACTGTTTAAATACAGTAAAAATATAGATTCAGATTTATATACAACATTGAGGTTAATATTATGCAAATAGTGACAACACATGCGTCGAGTACATAACATGTTTTGCAATAATATTATTTATCTTGTTCGTCATTAATTTCACGTCATTGAACGATATCACACAATTCCTGTCATTCAGAATTTTACGAGTAATGGATAAATGTGCAAACAAACGCGAACGTTCTCATACGCTACGGCACAATACTAAGTGCTTCACGACTATCCTCCTCCAATTAATAGTACGGGAGCCCTATGCAAAAAAAAACAAAAAAAGAACTCATTCATAGAACATACACCTAAAATTTTCAGGATAAAATACCAACGACTGGGAGTAGTATAAAACTGACAGTCTGGCAGCGATAAAATTCTTACTAACCCATAAAAAGCCACCCCTAAGGCGCCCGTTCGCGGTTTATGCTATTTTGCCGCAAAACGGTTAGGTTTTTGAGAAAAAATATCTATATAAAACAATCCTCATTCAATTTCCTACAATAAAGATTCTTACCATTTTTGAGATAGTTGTAGTCGTTCTCGTGCTGTAAGCTCTCATATCAGGGGGAGTTTTCAAATTCACAATTATCCATCATTTTTCGATAAAGAAATAGTTATTTCGGCATCTTAAGATCTCAAAGGACCTATTTAACCGCATGCAGTGACATATAACAAAGTTGCTGCATTAATATGAACTTTGGTTAAAAAACTATTGTCTTATTGTTAGTGCGAAATGAAGGTAGCCGTTTATCACGTACGAATTTCGACCATTATTCCCAGCCCGCGCTCCGTGTCACATCTGTGTTTGGAAGTCTACGTGCTTGTTATCGTGTGGCGGTGCTCGACAAATTTAAGTTTATTCGTTTTAATCCATACAGTCAACTTTTTCCTTATAAAATAATTTTAATGATCGGCTATATATTCATATCCAGACAATGTTCCGAAAAAGACCACGTAATGTTTTTTTAAAGAAAATACTTACTTATGATATTTCATTTTTAGATACATTTGCACATTTTTCGGTAGGTGGAGTGTTTATCATTATACAATCTCTCCGCTCAGAGAGTTACTTTAAATTCACAATTTATCCATCATTTTTCGAAAGGAATATTGTCAGTCTACATTCAGAAGGAAGGTATAAATACCTTAAATTTAATTTTGAATGAGTAAGTCTATTGCCATATGTTACTCCTGATATTTTATGACCATTAAAATTATTTATAAGTGAAAATGCAACAGAAAAATAAACAATAATTATAATCAGATACAAGAAGAAACTCGAGAGACTCCAGAAAAGATTCATTAAAACAAACAAATTAATTGGTTCTTCGTATTAACAAAACGTACTGGTTGACCGTTAGCTGTGTACGTGTTATATATGACTTCTCTTATATACTTGACTTAAAGTAGAACGTTTCACAATATTTACTAAGCGAATATCTACTTAATTGTATTGGTTTATTGTGGTATTGTCTCAACTCTTCATGTACCTTTTTTTGTATACCGAAATGTAACAAACTTTATTGTCAAAAAAGCAGTTACAAACTGCATATGACCACGTGGAGGACAATAAACTAATTTACTTTCCGAAAGCAACCAAGGGAGCATCCCATCAATTCCGATCAAGGGCCGTAAGGCAGAGGCGGATTTAACATTTCAACATACTCCTAACGATAAAAAAATAGTTAAATAGTACCAACAAATACAAACAAATATTGTATTTAATAAAACACAGAAAAGTCATTTCACAGGTACGTATTATTATCAAACTATATATCATTCGGAAAGTATTGTTTATAATTCGTAACTATTAAATAACACTAGATTCGCCAATCGTTATTTCAATTGATGCTGTCCCTTCGCAAGAACCTCGCAAGTCTTTTTAAAAAATCCGCCTCTACCCAAAGAAAAACCGGAGAAAAACCCGTGCCCCGATGGGGCTACAGAATTAATGTACACAACCTTGCCAGGGTTGAGTCCATACACAACAAAATTTATATAAATAATAAGACATAATACTAGCATGCAGGAAGATAGTTTTGAAATTGGTGTCAGATATTTTGAAAGTACTACA
>NNCF01146296.1:3326-15788 GCA_002313205.1 Laupala kohalensis | reverse complement strand
AACGTAACCGTCTCCACCTTCCATAACCAGCTCGAAATCTATCCCGTGTCTTGCCTTTTCTTGTGTTCTCGTATGTCTTATATATGAAGCTGACCCATACTCATTATCCTTCTTATTTGATTCCTGAATCATTCTTATCATTGTCACATATTCCTGATATTTAATATCCATCTCTTCATTTTATAAGCAAAGTAAGCATATTTTATTGCATCCACTTATACAATGTTATATTATGTCGGCATAAGTGAACGTAATGTCTTCGCCGCCGTTGCGTCACACCTCGTACACCCAGACGTTCGCGATGTTCCTCGACGCGCCCCAGTTGTCGGTGCTTTTAATACCTTGATTGCAATGGAGGCGCGGAGACGCAACGGAAGACTTTCAGTGGGATTCTTTCTCCCCCTCCCCTCCAAAGAACCCACCGCGAAGAGCAAAGCTGTGCCGCTGCTTCCTTTAAAAGAGGCGGACGGAAAGTAGTGGAAGAAGTGTTTGTTGCATCGGTTCACCAGATATCTCACGTGCTATGGGTTCAAGGGTCCCAAAGTCGTTGGTAGAGACTCTCGGGGATCTTTGGATTCAATAGAGGAATTAAACTTTATTTTGGTGTGCGTGGACAATGTCAAAGAGTCTCCGGAAGGTTAAATAAATAAAAAAGAATAATGAATAAATAGAAAAATTAATAATAATTATCAAATTTTTATTGATAGAATGAAAAGCCGATAAAATATAAATTATTATGATTACAATAATAAACAAATTCGCAGAAACTTTTAACGAGGATACTTGAAATACTGATTGCAAATGCGGGTACTATTTATATGAACCGAATTTTGGCATCTGACAAATATTTTCTAAATTTCATAGTCTTTCGAATAAATGTAACATTTCTTTACCATTTAGTAAACTGTGGTGGGGGGGATCGAAAGTAGGTTTTTGTAAAGAGAAGGAGCTCGTGGGCAGAGTCGGTGACGCTCGATAGATAGAGCTCTGAGCAGCTGTCAGGTCTTGAGGAATTGTTATTGTACTTCCATATTAACTCCCAAGAATACTCAGCCAGTTGTAAAACATATGGTGGGATCAAATTCTGCAGAGTTTGGTACGATTCACTCCAATTTCTCCTACTGTTCATAGTGCTCCTAGTGTGAACGGAGGTTGTATTTAAGAAGTTTGATGATAAAGGACGGAGTGAAAAAGCTGCTGTGTCAGAACGAGATTTTGCAAACAGAGAAGAGGATTGAATAATTTCCGAGTAGGTAGGCAGCTAAATACAGTGAGAGATGCAATAAAGGAAGAACGTAGAATTAAGGAGCAATGAAAAAAATAAGAGGAAGGAGTTCGAGGAAAAATATCGAACAAAAAAAAAAAGATGTAAAGCAAGTCGCACCCACATCCTCGACAGACAGTGTCCGCACATTTACACAATAGGAAGTGCGGATATTGGCGAAAACGAATATACATTAGTTTTGTATTTTTCTTTTTTGAAATAAATAAAAAAATGGCTACAAAATTACCAACTCTACCCTCATTTTTCTGTGGAAAAAGTCCTGGTCACGTCTGTTCATTGGAGACAGTTTGGCCTTCAACAGCAATTAAATTTAATAATTCAATTAATTATTTTGTTGAATTTTACGATCATTTAAATGTAGAAATTTTATCATTTATCAAAGTAATACATTCACACTATTTTATACTCTCCAAAACTTAAATATCACCGTTCTTGGTAATCTATGACCCTTTTGTATATTTGGAAATAGCCTTGAATAACATCAAATAAATAAAAATTATACACGATGTAAATTATGAAAGTAGAAAAAACACCACATAAAATAGAGACAAAGAAAGAAAAATAAATCTGATTTTTTATGGTAGAAATATTTTGTGTTGAGTCTCCAATTATAGTATCATATTGAAGATCTTTGATAACTACCGCGAGTAATTTTTTATCATACATTTCGCTTCTAGAAGCTTCGACTTTTTCATGCATTCATTGTAAAAAACATGCAAGCTACGTAGTCTTCGGATTCCATAAAATACGTAAATACTAATTCTGAAAGTACGAATATATCCAAGATGGAAATATGGCAATTCAATCAACTGCATCAAATGCAGTCGTCTAACTAAAATCAAAAGTGTGCAGCGATATAAAATATATAGGAATAAGAAATTTAGCAAGTGATAAATACCTCAATTTTTACCTTTTCTTTTTCTTTTAAACTCGTTTAAAATTAAAATATAAGAAAATCTAAAATTGGTGTTTAGGTAATTGAATTTACAATGTCCATGAAATAACTCAATTTGTTCATGGATAGCGATAATTTAACAAATTACATTTCCCCAAATTTACACTCTTTAAATCTAAACATAAAAATTTAATTAAAATAAGCATTTCCAATATGAATATCCCATATCAAAATTTAATGTTGCCCTCTTTAAAATTTTTCACTTTACGTCAATGAATCATTCAGGTCAGAAGTATAAATAAAGAAAGGTCTTAAATTTATGACAATCTTCTGAATATCTCTGAATTTTAACCTTCCTCTTTAGCAAAACGTACGGAAGTTAGTTCTATGACTTATCAAGTCACCAGAAATATAAGTACATTTCCACATGTATGTGTTAATTACGATTTGTAAGGATAGCGTAATTTTCGTAATTTTCATATCACGTTCTTCCTGTTTTTTCTTACACTCATTCACAGACATTAAACCATTCATAAAATAATAATTAAACCTTGAATGTTTAGAGTTAAGAATTAAAAATAAGGATAAAATAAAAAGGAATCTGTCGAGCGATCGAAAGAGACATCACCAGACACACCCAAAGGGGGAGACGCAAGAAAAGTGTATATCGTCTCCGTAGACAGGAAAGAAAAAATAGAATAAAATACTGAGGCACCGAAGAGTCCACATCCCCTTCCTGTCTCCCATCCCGCCTTCTTTTCATTTTCTATTTAAAAATGCCTGTACGCTTTGAAGTGAGAAGAGAATCATCAACCACCAAGGGTGTGTCTTGTTAAAGAGCTCGAATAAAATGTTTAAATGAAGGTGCATAAATGTTAAAAATAAAGTTTTTAGTTCAAGATCTAATCAATGTAAACCATCATTGACATCAGTTTAATCATGATAATTTCTCATACCAGAAATATTTTCTACAATATTTAAAAGAAATACAAATAATTTAACGGTAGCAAGAAATTCAGAGAAAATAACCAATAATATATTAATCAATTTACGACATTTAAAGTAGACTTGTTTATTTATTTACTTATTTTATGCTCTTTGGAAAAATGAGGTTCAGGTCATGAGACCTGCTCTTCCATCTAACAGTTTCACTTAGGACAGGGAATTAGGAAGGAGAGATGTTGTGTTACCAGGAAATTCATGATAGCAAACCGACATTTATCTGGAACGTGAGGGGAATCCCAGCTGAAAACCTTACCTAGTTCGACCGAGCAGGGTTTGAGCCTACGCTCTACCGCTCAGCGGATCGTTGTAGACGCTACTACTGGACCTCTGCTGTTGTTCATTCCATTCACAAACAGAACGTAAACAATATAATTATGGTAGTTTTCAATTGAATTTTACAATCCAGAGTACGTGACTCACAGATGAAGTCGGGGCAGTTAGGTATCCAGACCGATAATCGTTTAATTCAACAAATACCAAACAAAATTCTACCCATACATTAACGCAATAACGCTCTGTGGCTACCGTTTTGTATAAATGGTTCCGGGTCCATTTGTGGGATAACATAAGAGAGATGGCCACAGCTGCCCGTCGCGGGCAAGCTAAGAGCAATTCCTATCATCCAACTCGCTGGTGAGAGGATGACTGGATGCCCAGTGATGAGGGACAACCGGCGGTACTTATTGCTTTCCTACAACTAGAACAGTCGTGTAGATTGTTTCATGCAAAGTTGCGTGAGAACGGAGGAAAAGTATTTTGAGCAAGCGCGAATCGGCATGGCATTTGTCTAAGTTATTCTATTTCGTTGCATAATATTTATGTATATTGGAATTAATATATGAAACATAGAAGATATTACGATTCATTAATCGCAAATGATGTTGCTGAAGAGGCGGTGTGAATAGTTTTGCTAATTTCCATTAACCTCTCTTTTATTTTATCGCTGACCATCTTCAACATATACTGAAAGTCATGTAACTTTGCTCAGGGAAAATGTAACCCGAGAAAAGGAAACTATGAGCGGGATATTAGCACTGAGTTTATTAGATTTCTGTAAAGTAGTAGCAATAAATTAGTTAATTGTCGTCATCATGGTCATAGGAAATTTGTGATTTCTCACTTACAACAAATTATTAATTAATTAATTTCTATCTTGTCAGTCTGACTGACTAAATCATGGTACAGGGCTTGTAAACAGAATAGACATCGCTTTTACTTCGCCATCGCCTAGAAGTTTAATGATGAATGTGCCTCGCATTTTGTTGACAGTACTTTCAGTTTTTTAAATCTTAAATCTATCACCCACATCGGTTATCTGTTCAATTCACTTGCTCTTATATTATGTTCTTTCTGCATCGAGTGTCTGGAGCGAATCGAGTGTGGACTGTTAATTAACGAAGTATGACGTCACACTTTAACATATCGACCCATAAAATGCACAAAGCCAACATAAATACATCACAGTCCGTGGTGGAGAGTGCAAGCAGGTTAACCTCCAGGCGGAAGGAGGGAAACACCGTTGGACCTGCAGCGAGCATTGACAGCCGCAGGAGCTCTTCCTTTGTATGCCATAGAGCTCTTTGCTTCGTTCGAAGTCGAGAGACACTCTTCGACACGGGGTTGCTATTCTTAGAGGAGCGCGTATATACCAAGGTTCCCTCTTTTCGCGGTGACAACTTCGTCAACGCACGTGCACAAAAGGTCACCGATCGTCGGTACTCAAGCGCTGTAAACGCAAACGTGGAACTCGACACATACCATGCCACAGGAACGGAGTGCGCGGCGTTATCAGCCACAATGCCAACGCAAGGTGAGTGAGGAAACGTGACAGCAATTGAACTCAATTCGTAATAAAATATATATATTTTTTCACCTTTTATCACATTGTATTTATTTCGCTTTGTCTCATTTACATTTACACAAAAGTGCGTTAATTTATATCACTTTTATTTCCACATATCGATACAATATACACTTTCACACTCGGCAATAAAGCTCACAAAAATCTGACAACAGCGCATATATAAAATAATTACGATGCAGTATTAGAATGATAACGACATATTTACGTTATTGCACGTAAGCATTATCGTATTGCCTAATAAATCGATCCTGACAAAATACCTGTGTTATCGACTGNAATATTTACGTTATTGCACGTAAGCATTATCGTATTGCTTAATTAAACGATTCTGACAAAATACCTGTGTTATCGACTGTTTTAATAACACGATTTAGGATAAAGGTATACCATTGTGATCCGTTCGTAAAGCGCTATAGCGGCCATAAATTGAATTAACGTAGTCGTGTCTAATTTGGTACTTCACAGAGAGACGTATTCAGAGGTTGGAGACACTGTCGATACAAATTAACTGACTGGATGCTTTTACGAAACACTATCATGGATAAAACCTATTTAATTTGGAGAAATGTATAAAATATTTTACTCTTTAAAATAAATGCAAATTAATAAATTTAAGTTCAATTGCCCTAGAAGATTTTCTAACTTTTGCCAAGTCAAGCAGAGTTCCTCAGGAACTGAGATGATATGTACCAACAGTTTTACCCATTATCCTGCGTGGTACTCACTACTTGAGGTGTACCTGGTCAAACAATACTATTTCCAACAGAATAAATTTTTCAGAAAATATATAGACAGTGTAACTGAATCATTTATACTTTTAGGAAATATGCTCTTTAGAAATGGAATATTTCGTTACCAAACATCAGTCAAGTATATTATTCTCTTTTGTTCCCAACTCAAAGAAGTATAAACCAAAATTGAGGGAATGCAATAATAATAATATTATTAATAATAATAAATGTTCTGTTTTCTCGACACATGCTGTAAAATAGTTTTATTATGAAACCTATAAGTTTAACATCAATGTACTTATGAAAATCAAACACGAAGAAAACGAGGATTGTTCAAGAAAATTAAGTCCTAAAAAGGTAAAGCGAGTTAAGAGCTTCCGTTACAAATAATATAAAGTTACCAATTCAAACACATCGTTTTGTATGTAGCAATATAAAAAAATATTTCAAAGGAAAAAAAAACTAATATTGAAGTAAAAGAAATTTTTCTTTTAACACTTGCATATTTATGAAAACAAAACAAAACAAAATTTTCATAGCCCAATAGCCAGTTCCTTTCTAATTTTGTAAAAAATATTTTGTGTTATTGTTGTTTCTAATATCTTCTGGTGTCATTTTATGTATTTTCGGGATCCAAAACACAGAGCATTTTTTAAAGAAAAGAGAAATTTAGTTTTGGTATGGGAAATAGATCTACATTTGACTGTACACAATTGGCCTTTTTGGGATCAGATCACCAAGTGCGTGTAATTCCACGGGAAAATAATTATTTTTGATAAGGATTAAAGTTAATTTTCAGAATTATACTAGTACTACAATCTAATGACGGGAAAAATACGTTTTTCTGATAACGTGAAAATAGCTATTGAATAGAATCTTGAACTGAATCTCCTCAAAACATCTTGCGCAGTAATAACTTAATATTTACAAATTAATCGTATTACTTCATCTTCCTCCCTAATGGAATTTAAGAGAGCCTAATTTAACACACTCGTTTTGCTGTTGCAATTTATTTTTTGATTTACGAGTCTACTATCGATTTTTTTATTGTAGAGCCTCATATCGAATATTTGTGGAGAGTATAAAATCGAAGAAAAAATAATTCAGTTCTTAATAAACATTTTATAATTCTCACTTGCTGGATACTTGCGTATGTAGTTTTAATCGTTTTGATTCAATGATAAAGTGATAACATCATCTTCCTGAGTGTCACAGGATAAATGTTATTCCTTAATAATGTATCTAGTCGTTTTTAGCTATGTTTTTGCAAAAATAATAACTCATTATATTTTGCAAGTAGAAGCTTT
Organism: Laupala kohalensis; assembly: GCA_002313205.1. NCBI lineage: Eukaryota > Metazoa > Arthropoda > Insecta > Orthoptera > Trigonidiidae > Laupala > Laupala kohalensis. The sequence goes on along the minus strand of NNCF01146296.1, from coordinate 8,701 downwards.
AATAGCAGTATGTTGTCACAAAAACTGTCAGAATAGTATTATTTTCTCTTTTATTTTATTTATTAAAATAATAAAATCTACATATAAGCAAAACAAGTACAATTTTCACGCTTGTTCAAACATTTCATGTTTAAAAAACTATTCATTCATAAAACCAATTCTTTATTTCCGTGTATGCGGGACAAAATGACTCATCCAATGGTGTTTACTGTTTTCTTGTACCATTTTTCTCGGGCTCTCCACAGCTACTAGACGTCAGGGCTTTATAGGAAAGAAATCCGACAATAGACGAGGTCTATCTGCGCGCGCAGGTGACTTCACCTTGCGAGCGACGAGGTGGAATTGACAGGCGTTATCACTTAGGACACGCGTCGCTTTCAAGGACGAACACGCTGCACCACAATAGATAGCGAGTCACATTGCACATTCGACACGTCCATACTTCGCAGACTTGTTACCTGAAATTATTCCTTTTATCGTGAATGAAGCATACATTAATGTAATGAATCGCTTATCGAAGCATACTGTCATTAATATCAAGCCTCTATAGTGTATTGATCTTTTAAAAAATATCCATGTAAGCAAAACAGATTTATATTTTAATGACGCTGTTTATCATAATTTTTCTTTTAAAGGTATTTCAGTTACTCTGTCGTCCTTTTTAAGTTTTTGATAATTTGAACAAATATGTCTCACGTGCATATGCCTTGACTCCATTACCAATGAGTCAAAAAGTAACTTTCATACGAATTATATAAATATCATTTATCCGTCAGTAGTTTTTTGTTGATTAAAAATTTTTAAAAAGAAATTTTCTTATTCAGAACAGAAATCAGTAAAGTTCGTTGTAAAGTACGTAGTGGGCAAGTTATGCTCTCTCTCTTCATCTAGAGACCTTAAGAAGGTATTGTTTGTCAGAGGTCAAGTTCATCGGTTTTGTCACACGACATACAGAGAGTCAAGTTGGACACAGTTTCCTTTTAGCTGGTCACAAATTTACTCATGAAATAGAAAAATCTTTTTTTCGTATAACTGTTCATCACACATTTGAAACACGCTCTCCAAGTATAAAACATTTAATAATCGTTTTAAATAGCAGTTTACATGTTGATAAAAATTTCTTGTTTCAATTCGCATGTTGAATGTTTCTTCTAATTCTAACAATGTCGATTTTGGTGACAGCTCGGGGAGAAGAAGCGGAAAGCAGGTATGGAAAAATTTATAAATATATAGTTCCTTTTTGCAATTTCATACACTGATGACACAATTATTTTAAATTCCTTCGAATATGTCCTAAATTGTAGTAGCATGATTTATGTAAACCGTTAATTTTGTATTTTCATAAAAATATGAAAGTAGTGTCTAATTCCAATCCTTGGCCCACATAAAGATATAAGGTCATCTTATGACTATTTTACTCCGATTTCTGAAGTACGAATTTCGATTCCCCCCTCCCTATATTTACCGGCAAATATTCATGAAGTTATTTCATACAGTGCTTCGACATTTTTGCGAAGAAGTTAACGCTTAGAAATAGACTCTAATTGCTTTTTAAATATAAAATTTTATCATAAAGTCGTTTTACTCACATTCTGATTTTTACGACTTATAGGTTATTTCGACCAAGGTATTGTACCTGCTATCTTTCAAAGTATAATGTACGTTTGTTTAATATTCTTTTATGAAATCCATGTCACTTCGAGATGAATAACACATGTCGAAATGTCCACTATCCCATATTCTTTTATCGTGTTATATTGACGTCACAGCTAGGCGATCATGTTTTGTAAACCTTAAAGGATAACAAGCCTTTTAGTTGCAGTCAACGGAGTAAATTCAACAGAAAGAGTCGATCAATATTTCATTTTAATTGTTTTAAAAGACTTTCTAAATCGAAAATAAGCAATTTTTTTAAATAAATTTTTTATTTTGCACTAAGTTAGAGTATTAATATCCTTTAATACACCCATTCTTGTCTCACATTAGCCTATGTAAATTATAAGAATTGGCTAAGNTGTTTAACCATTCCTAACTACCATTCTCGATTGATAAATAAAAATTATTTATTTTCTGAATTCATTATTGTGATTATTAAACATAACTCTCAGTAAACAAATAGTTTTCAGAGTCCATTTTATTAAGAATATTTTTTTTTCCTAATGCTGATCATCTAAATAATACATATTTCCATATTTGTGAAATATTTGCGATTGTTAGCACAACCATGGCATTTAACTGAGAACTAAAACACTTTATTCCTAACGTAATATTGTTAAATGACCCACCAATAAATATTGTATGTCATCTTTCCCGTCCGTTTGGCTCACGTAGTATTCGAAAAATTTTCTTTTTAAAATAATATCTCTATCACTAATAATCTGAATTTTTAGCTTTATGATAAGTAAAGTTTCTCTAATATTTGAAATACTGTTCTAAAGCAAAAGATAGGTATATTTCTTAATTTAAAAACAAAATGGGCTTCATTTACACATAAATAAAAAAGAAAATACAATACTTATAGATTCATTATGTTGGCGGATGTATTTAATTTTTATATACATGTATTATTTGCACATTAACTATTTATAAATAGATTCATTATTATATATGTATTATTTATTTCTTTATTCGCCGAGCTGTTAAAAACGGCTCAAGTAATAAATCGCCTAAACGTGGATTTGGAGGGAAACCTGGGATATCTCGGCACCTTCTTCGACCTCGTGGCCGTCGTTCGGTGGAATCTGGCGGATACCCCCCTGAACTACCCCCGCTGTCGGCAATCTCCTCTTACAACATAGAACCTCTGAGAGGATAGAACGGTGGGCTTCGGACTTCCCATGTTCAGCTCTCGCAGATGGCAAGAGTACCACGCTGTCACGGAGAAGAAATACAAAAGACTCGACTCTGTGCGCGAAGAGATAAGTGAGAAAAGGGCAATACCAGCAAACTGACTCAGTGCAAGGAAGCACAGAAAAATGAGTAATTTTTCTAAACCTTTTTTCTTCAAAAAAACTTTTTTTCTTCAAAATCAATTAATAAGATTAGATACCTTGGGAGACGACACTACGCAGAAAGCAGTCCTTAAAAACTTTAAAAAAGTCATTAGACATACTTTTTGGAGTTGCCTTCAATTTTGCAATCGTAGTTTCATGAATGTCTGCAATACAGAACAATTGCAGAGAACAAATACCCTTCATCAACAATGTCAACTAGTAGTCTGCCCCAGGCAGGTCAGGGTGGGCGGTGAAGCAATGCAATACTTGTTTTGGACAAGATAACGCATGAGATCATTTTTCTGATGCTGGCGCAATTTCATGCAACAGAGACCACGTCCCTTAGTTTCGGTATTTTGGTCGAACTCGTTGAATCCAGGACCACAATCGCTTCAGAACACCTTTTTCTAAGCGAAGCCTTCTGACGTGAATTCCATGCGGATAATTACTCTTCAATCGAAGAAAACAGTGAGAACTGTCGCGAAATCTTCCATAACTCTTCTAAATCTTCTAATGAACCAGTACTTCAATCTCATAAAAAGTTTACATCAATTCAAGTACTTTTTAAGGCACTTTTACCCAAATTAAAACAAAACTTAATGTTTGTATGTTGGTCCATTGAACGGACCAGTACTGGGCTCCAAGTAATTACAACTGGAAAGGAATTTTGAAGGGACTACTTATTCTGTGCATGTTGGGCTCTAACCCCGTTCTTGTGGAGATGTCAGATTTCAACAACAAGAGAGTACCCAAAAAACAGAGATTTAGTAATTGCTATTGGCTACTATAGGGAGGATATTGCAAAATTCTATATCTCTCTTTGAAAACATACTTGAAAGCCAAAGCCTACACGTTAAAAATCTCTTTCATGAATTTTCTGTTATTAGTTCTGTTTATTCACACTTAACTTTTGAATGAAAAAGGTAACCTTGAAATAATTGAATTTTCATATAATCTTCATTTCTATGGCAAAACGTATATTTTACATTATATATTATTTCTCTTATTTTATTATCTTTAATAAATATGTTTATATTAAAAGTATATTTTCGTGTCCTGACCGTAGGTTTCCCGTGGTTCCCAACGGTGCTCATTTCATCGGTAGTTGCAGTATAATTAAAAGATATTTTACAACTAAATAAAACAATATTAAAGATGCACTAAAGGATGCTAAATAATAATAATAATAATAATAGTACGAAACAAATCACAAGTAAATAAAATTATAATTATTTTTAATTCAAAACAAAGATTACCATAAATTAAAACTGCAAATATCCGTTTAGTGAGAGTGAATACCAGGGCATTGTATGCACAACCCACGGCTCTACTTAAGGGGAATTTTACAGGCGTACAGGCAACAAAGAGCATCGCCACACATTTGTACATAAATAATATTTGTATAAAAAAAACCCTATTGAAATTGAAAGTGAAATTGATATATTTAACCCTTAAAGCCATCAAACTTTATGACAAAGAGCTAGTGGTCTAGCGCATTTACGTTAGTCGGCTTCGCTCGCCAGGGTCAACTCTTGCCTTGGAAAGTAGATTTCAGAAGCTCTTTTAGACTCAATTCATGCTTTTATTTTTACCCGAGTTTACTCGGTGTCTTAACTATTCTTTTCTTTTTGGACGATACCCATTGAATAATAACGGAAGTTTCGTAATCACATTGACGAAGCCAGTGCTTTAAGGTTATTACTGGAACTAGTCGAAAAGAAACTGCATTTAATGCATGAATTCATACCCCGATGACGCAAAAAAATTGAAAAAAAGTCAGTCCTCTTTTCCAGTGAACGAAATGTGAATGTCGTTTGTGAGCATAATTTACGATCAGTTTTTTCTTATGTTTGAACAAGAAGTGTGATACCGAAACATGCTTATAGCTGAGTGCTTTGCTGTGATAAGGGAGATTACCAAGGGCTACGGAATCGGCTAAACTCATAGCGGGTTCTAAACGATTGACACCAAAGAACAACTGAAGGAATTTAAGTATAGTGTCATTCCTATTATGTCGGAAAATTACAGTTATACGAATATTTGGTTTTAAACGAAAACAATACCGAAATAATATTTTCTCTTTTCGAACACATACCTATACGGCAACACAAAACCAGGTCTTGTGGAATGGTTACCAATACATTCCAGAAATAAAAACAATTTACTGGTATACAAATAAAAAAATCATTAGTAGTCAAAAGGTATTAGTAATATTTAAATATTATTCAGGGTATCAGTTTTATTTAATTTTAAAAAAACTTAGTAACTAAAAAAAAATTTTGGACACCAACATGTTTTAGTCATTCAAAGAAAACACGTGACCTTGATTTACAAACGTTTGAGAATTAAATATATTTACGAGAGACATTTCTGTGTTTCAGT
>NNCF01146274.1:0-24047 GCA_002313205.1 Laupala kohalensis | reverse complement strand
TGTAGAAAGCGAAAGTGAAGGTAGAGGCGGGCGAGGAGGGGGTGCAGGCGACGCTGGGCGACAGCAGATGGCGCGTGGGCGTCTTCGTGAGAGAGGTTTCATGTACAACACTTGATCTCCATCGTCACCTGTGTTCTTCCTGTTGCGCCCTCGATCCCCGGAAGTGCGGGAGAAGCGCCCCCAGATGGTCCCTTGGATCACAGGCAGAGTGGCTCTCAAGCAGGGAAATCGATTGAGGAAGAAAGTTCGTGACGTTCGTACGGCTGAGATACTCAATCCGGTTGGGAAGAAGCGTGTTGACCCTCATCTTTTACAGAGTCTACGAAATCAAAGCTGCGATCTTGAACTTCGATTTCTGCGCAGCGGCTTCTCCAGCGGAGCTCTGCGCGCACGTCACCGCAGAATCTGCAAAAGCCTGCGCAAAGCGGCTGCTTAAACTTTATTTCGGCTTTTCTCTAAATTTTAGTAGTTTACGGATGTTCAAAATGTCTTCTAAAAATGTTCTACTTTCTTTCTACTATATTCGTTTAGTATTTCGAGGAACACGTTGAAATGAACAAAAGACCTTAAAAAATTCGACATCCATCAGAAAATCTCAATTTAATTTTTTGTCAATCTTCTAAATCTTCCATTTTTGTTGTTCTAAATCTTCCGTTCAAGACAAACTAATATCTTCTTAAATCAGAACCAAGTTGAACTTGTATGAATTATAAGTATATATTTCTTGCTTATCAGGAAGCCTAATTGCAATCTGATTATGATGCGGTCTCACTCATTGCCAACAGAACTATGAGAAGACGTCGTTAATCAAGAAATAAGAAATATAGCATACTTATGTATTTTTCAACTGCTTAATGATTTCAGAAAAAAGTATCATGTCGTTATCATGACTTCTATTAAGTTCTTAGCGAGATGAATTATGGTAATTATCGTTCTGTGCTTAGATTCGAAATTTCAATTGCGTCTGAATTTGTATAACACTTCTCTAAATTTTTGCGTGTTGTTTAATCTCTTCTCTCATAAAAACGCCGAACTGGATGAAATAAAGAAATATCTTTATTTATTCAATATATAGCACAAAATTTTATTTTATAATTTTTGGTCCTTTTTGTTCTTAATCTTCTGTTGCACACTCTTTGAATTGGCGGTTCTTACATTCTGTTGTCTTCCACTCTGAAAATAGTATTAATTTTGTGAGAAAAAGTGCGGCTTCATCTTCGGACCTTGTTGAGATTCCACTCATCGTTTGGGGAACAGATTTAATCGGAATTGGTCTTACATTCTTTCTTTCCGGAATTGCTTAGCTTAGCCTCGTTCCTCTCAGAATTTCTTCTGACTTGTTGAAATTCAGAAATTGATCAGGATATACTTTAAAAACATTCTTACTTCCGAACGCTTCATCCTGTTGCTATTCAATATTTTGTTGATGAAACCAATTGCTATCACTGTAAAAGAGTGCTCTATACAACGACTTGTATTCGGGTTCACGATGGACATTGTGTGGAAGTGTGCTATTAAAATTCTCTTCTTGATAAGATGCTATTCAATTTTCTGGGCACAGATTACTTGACGTTTTCTGATTCTTCTCGCTTTTTGTTTAAATTATTGTTCCATATCACGATAGATATTGGCAGCATTCCTGATGTTTTCTGCGAATGGACCAGAAAAAACTGTGGGCCCCCTGTGACTTCATGAGCCTCATCGAATGATGTTGTGTACCAACAATCCGTAAGAGATGCTATCGTCCTGATGTTAGAAACACTAGTGACAATTCCAGAAAATGTCATTTCATCATTATGCATTTCCTGACGTGCATTTTTTTCCATTTATTATATTCTTTTTAAATTATCCAAGTGCAGTTTCGTAATGATTGTAGTGAATTCGTGGACTTATTTTTTAAGGTTTTGGAATGACTGTAAGTCTCGTTTAATTTGGGTTCCATGTTATTTTCATTTCGTATATTTTCCACTTTTGAAAGCAATCTTTAAGCTTTCAAATAATCTGTGACTTTCTACGTTTCAGTTAACATATCTTAATTAACATTTTAATACTTTCGTTGAAATGTAAAGTGTACACTAATGCAATAACTGTTATATTGGGTGTAATAATTGGTATTTTACCGACATAAATGTTCTCACTTACTGAAATAAACTTTTCAATTTAAAATTCTTTATTTCGTCTGTAGAGATAAAATTAATATTTACCTAAGAGTAGTACACAACCTTCAAACTTATATTTTTTCTGATATGTAGAAAACTCAAATAGGTCGTTTCATTGCATGTTAACTAATCTGAATACTCTATCTAGTCACCGGAAACATTTTTAATAGATGTTCAATAGAAATCCTTCGATACTTTTCCAGTTATAAATATATCTATCCGTAAATGTCACATGAGGAGTTGTTTGCTGTACAGGGATGTATTAGTCGTTAACAAGTTTAGACTGGGAATGAAGTCAGGCTCTGGCTTCGAGAGAATATCGTTGCTTACCGCTCCGTAACCTCCCACAGCTTCCTCTTCGCCTTACCAAAATTATGGCGAAAACGTTGAAAGACAACTGCTCTTCTCAATTGTGCTCTGTATTAAAAAACAGTGTAATGCAAACAAATAGAAGCCACTTCAATGCTGTATGCATTGCTCTCACCTATCTATTTTTCAGCTTCTAAACGTGAAAAATGGCAGCTCGACTGTAACCTCCTGACGTTTGTCAGGGCAGCGCACTTTTCATTTGCCCGAATGGCCAGTCCGACCGTGACCGATACACCACAAAGCATTATCGATCCGGATTTAGAATCTCTATGTTTCTAGGGTCACCCTAAGGTAAGGGAACACCGCCCGGGTAAACGAGGGTCTGGGAAACGGGGATCAGAAGGTGGTCTCCGGATATTCTTTTTAATCGCGTTTTAAAGCACTTATTTGGTCAAAATTAGTATAAACATGTAAAAGTTACGGATTTTTTACTACGAAAAATTGTATTGCACATTATTAGTAGAATTAAGTAACAAATACATAACCTTACAGTTTTCCTAACAATTTAATGACATCGCTTTTAGAAAGATAATTAGAAAAGCCCCTCAAATGAGTACATTTTTTAAAAAAGTACGTCAACATTAGCAGCCCAAATTTAAACATTATGACGCGAAAACGAAACTACGCCGGTCTTTGGTTATCTGAACTGCCTATGTCGTGTCTTAAAAATTTGAAAAATGTTTTAATATATTTGGGTTAAAAGGGAAATAACTGTCTTCTATTAATGAAAANATATTTACATGATACATGAACTGTCTCTTATACACATCTAGATGTGTATAAGAGACAGGTGTATAGGTAATAATGATCTCTTACGCAGGTAATGAAGTTGAAAGCGGAAACAATTTCTGCAAATATGCGAGATACTATTATGTGCTCTTATCTTTTCATTATCTCCAAAAAAAATTAATTGATCTTATGCTTTGATATATTATGCGTTAAGTAAACACATCAAACCAAATCTTACTTTTCAAGAGATGAATGATAAAATTAATGGGACTATCACATCTCTTGCTTTCGAAATGTGAACTAATAGCTGCACATGTGGACTCATATTTTCGCAGTTACCTTCTGAAACGTTAATAAATATTTTGCTATCGTAGAAGCAGTTGATCGGTAGTCATCGTTGATGATGAGCTGGAAAACGTGGTGATCCGGAAAACATTGCGTGATTTTCAACAACCTTCAACATCAATTTCATATTTTATCTTCCCACGGACACACTACATTTTTAAAATGTTCGTTTTTTTTTCATTATCTATAACAATTATGAATTAAAGTGGTATCATTTATAGATTTTTTTACTGAGTCCGTATTGCAATTAAATGATAAAACTACTGTTTGTTTTGTTATGCGCTTTAAAAGTGTAATTAAATTTGAAATGTTATTTCTTCACAGGTGACCTTAAACTGACTGTTCAAAATCGTTACAGGCAGTTTCTTTCTTTACCGCATTTGAAACGGTTTCATTATGCGGTCCTCAAAATTTAATTTCCTTCACTTCAATTTTCCCAGACAGCGCTATTCTTTTATTCCTAATGTGCCCGTATAACTTTTCAATATATCACGCATGTCACATATCCTTCCCGTTAAGACACTGAAATTATCATATCTTTCTTCGGCAAAATTCGTATGGTCCTCCTTTGATTAATGTTTCCCCAATCTTTTATTAAATATTATGTAGTATTTCCTTTCCGCGTCATAAATATCAGGTCCGTGGCACATGACGAGGCGTTTCCTCGTATTTTCCTCACACACGCTTACTGTCCTCCACCAATTTTCTTCAGATAGGCCTCGTATTTTCCATGCACGGACTTATTTTTTGCCATCTCATCTCCTGGAGCAAACCACTTTCCCGTCTTCATTCAATGTCGTACGTCACGTATAAATGTATAAACATTGCGTCATTTCATTGATCTGTCCCGCCGAATTGTCATGTATCTATCAAACTTTATGTCAATTTCGACCTTGCTCCCTTATCTTCAGTTCCTATTATTTCGATATCAATCAGCAAATTGTGTCATTTGCAAGCGTAAGTTAACACCTTAAGAGCTTCAAACTACTCGAAATAGAACATTCGACACCACAAGAATCCTCTGAAGGAAGACGAAAGGAAATCAAACGACAGTCAGCACTTAACAATACAGTTATGCGAGATCGAGGTTAAGCTGTAGCTCCTGAAATTCAATGATGAATGTTGTAAAATAATAAATAAATAAACTTTATTGTCAAAAAAGCAGTTGCGAACTGCGTATGACCACGTGAGGGGCAATAAACTAAGTTACTCTGCGGAGACAAGCAAGGGCCCATGTTGAGGATCACTATTGTTGTTTCGAAAGTGTGCATTGTACTGGTAGTCTGGAGTGACGTGTAAACATTGTTTACTTGCAATTTCACTTATTCAAACTCTAATTATATTGTTTTTATTTTTGACTGTGAGTGCACATAACATATAGTTCGGGTTGAGCTACAACCAAATTATTCCTACTTACCCCGCGGCGAGACGTTGGATGCAAGAGCTTCCCGTAGCGTGATGTAGGCCTACTCTCAGAGGAGTGAACACATTGGAGGGCAAGAATGTGATTTTACTAAACATCTTGTCGCGGTTACCCAGATCTTGTTCTGAGTTATTGAAGTCGTGTTGCGGCTTCTCACGTGCACTATTGTAACCTTCCCAAATGTAGCTGATGTGAGTCAGGACTCGATGGAGCGAGAAAACAACGGTCAAGAACACTCACTTCGATTCTCCTTTTGAACTGATCAACGCGGTCATCGGCTTAACCCGTCGAAGGGCGTAGAACTGACAGATCCGAAGCATCGCGTCACTTGTCTATGGTAACTGCGTGAGTTAGCAATCCTTTCTCGCGACAACTAAAACGGGCGAAGCCATGTATTGGGCACGTCTTAACCTATCAGGGGCAAAGTAGATAGTACACCATCTCATTTTTGCAATAAATATCCTAAAATCATAAACCACTATCAATGATTGTTGAGTTCATGAAGTTCGACAGATGTTCCTCGATTGCATGGTCATTTAACAAAATTTTGAAATAGCGGCAATATTGCCTCGTATTTTATTTTCAATCAGATACTACATATAATAAAATTTATGTTGGATTCGGGTGTGAATTTATTAACCAGATGTGAGATTTACAAAAAGGTGTGTGAAAAGCATTGATGGCAAAGTTTTTTTAAAATTTAAACTATGTTTTTTGAGAATCCATAGATAAGAGCCCCTTCACATACTCCACATCCGATCGCTCCACCAAACATGACTTCTTTGTATTGTTTTATACTTCTGCAATTAGTAATTTCTTACTTATATACTTTCTTTTTATGTAGTAGCGCACCCAGGGGTTATGAAGGTGATAAAAGTAGGAAGTTAATTGTGATGAATATACTCATAAAATACATCAAACCATTTCTTAAATTTTTATACATATACTATGAGTCCTCAAATATATGCATAAATTTTCTTGGTTTGATAATAAATTAAACATAATTTTTGCCTCTTGGGGAGGCGGGAGTGGCCCGTGCAATTTCAGGTAAAGAAATTCTGATGTTTTTGTACTTAAAATATATTTACCTTTAAATTTTGGCACAAATTTCTTTTTCATTGGCCGAGCCATGAATTTAAAGTACATATATTGATGATGCCTTCATATTTAAAAATAATGTTTTCCGTACCATTATGTGTGTCAACAAGACAGTTAAATAAGTTTCATGTCAATAATGGAAACCACACTATTAACAAACAATGAAATAATGAACTAACAACCAAGAGGAAAAAAGTTAACTAAAAAAAATCAGGAGTTAGTTCAGTTTTCTGGATTAATCTAGTATCCAAAATAGTTTTTATTTTGAAAACAAAAGCATTTACAAGAAACACATCTACTCATATTATTATTTTTTAATTAGAAATATTTACATATTATACACAAATGTACAATAAAACATTTACAGATAAAGAAATGATCTAGACACAATTTGACAAAATTTATATGATACAATTAACAGTAAACAATCAGTATATGAATAACATTGGTAAATACAATAGTGCAGACACCTAATAAGGACAAGACCACTTCCTTCTTCATACTCTCATTCATTCCTAACTCTAATAACAATATTTGAATTTCTCTAGAGAAAAAAGGGATAGAATAAATACATTTGGAACATACCACATTTCAAAATCATGAAAGAATATTTCCTAATTTTAGTCATCTTTATAAGAGGTTATATAATAATTAAGAAAAAATTATGCATTTGTCATAATAAGTTAAAAATAATTTAATATTGAAGATGAAAGAACAGACTCACACAACTCATTCAAGTATCCTTTTCTATCATGTATTTAAATAATTCTGGCTCTCCATTAAGGGACCGTCCATAAATTTCATATCACACCCTGATAGGGATGTTTTTTTATATCATTATGCTGAGTAATGGTGGGTAGGTGTGGGATGTTAGCCTTGGCGCTCCATAATGTATTTCATGGGGTTTATTTTGTAAGATACTTTTAACTTGAGTCCTTGAACTCAACCATTCAGCAAGAACCCTGGACAAGTCAGAGTACCAAAGACTGTCTCCACATTTTCCAGAAACCGTTTCTTCTTGGAGGGGGTTGGTGTGGTAGAGCATTACATAATTATGTGGGCAGAGGAAGAGGTTATGTTACATGAACGAGGGAGCAGGAGGGGTTTGAAAATTTTAATTTTTGCATTACGTTATTTATGGATAATCCCTAATTCTCAAATAAATTTATTTCTTAATCTTTATCATCAGTTTGAAACATCACACAAATGAATGACATATTATAAAATTGGAATCTTCCTCCCTCCCCTTTATACAGAGGTAGTACTAGACATCTTTCCAAAAATAAATTAACTCTTAGCAATGAATATTGAAAGTGAAATAATATTAAACAGAAGGTAGAACAAAAGAAATTGTATTGTGATTTTTTTTTAACTTATACAAAAAGTTTTGTAAGTAAAGGAACTGCAAACGAGATGCAGAAAATATGTTATACAGATATTTGAATGAGAATTAGCTAGTTTGGTAAGGAACTTCTTAGCCATCAGAAATGCACAACTTAAGACGTAAATTAAATTCATGAATATTAATTGGCACTAAGTAATTAAGGAAAAATGACCAATGTATTGTAGTTGCATCTAAATGGCACAGCATGGGATTTCATTTCACAAAGCATATTTATTAAAACCAGATTGTTATCTTCTCATATCTTATCATTTACTGATTACTATTTTCTATAATCCTCATCACATGTTTTAGACAAAACTTTTTTCAGCTCAGTATTTTAGCTCTGGAACAAACATGCAAATATACAAATCTCTAGGCTTTTGTCTAGGGTCGTATTTATTGAAACAAGAAATCGTGAATTTAGTATTATTTCAATTCTTATGATTTATAAACACTATACTCAGAATAATCTATAGTTCGATAATTCGTACACGTAAAATAATTTTTTTGTGTTAAGTTACAAACATGTTGATATTCTATTAGTATTATAACACGTGGCTAACTTTTTATCTTATCTAGAAATTTTTGAATCCGCCTCTGCCTTAGGGCCCTTGATCTGAATTGATGGGATGGTCCCGTGCTTGCTTCCGGAGAGTAAATTAGTTTGTTGTCCTCCCCGTGGCCATACGCAGTTTGTACTGCTTTCTTGAAAATAAATTTATATTTATACATGCAAATCAAGGAATTCTACTCCAATGTTTTTGCAGAGAGAACTTGAAACTTTCCTTGTCAAGAAGAAAGGAATTCCTCCTACTGTTGATAAGTACAGCTGCGTCCTCCACACAAAAAAGAATAGAAGAATGTTTTACTTTAGCAAAAACAATCAAGAGATTTGACAAAGAAAATTTAGTAAAAAATAAAGCTGAGATTTTTCAATAAAATTAGCATGAGACAAGGAGATGTGATACAACAATATTGTGTATCAAAACAAAAGTTTAAACTAACAACAAATTTGAGAGTATGATCATAGATTTCCCAAGAAAAATGAAAACTTTAACATTTAAATGAATCGAATAAAGGAATTACAAAGGAGAGGTGTTGAGTTGTAAAAATGGATCACCCATTTTCCAAAAGATGAAGAGTAGAATGGCAAAAATTCTAGTTACAAGAGAAAAGACTGCAACTTGATATTGAAGAAGAGAAACACAACAACCTGACAAAAGCACTTCGCTTGTATTTGTCTTTCATATGTTAATATGAAAGTGTGGTAGTCTAATGTGTACGAATGATAATTATAGATTTGTCATTATTATTCCAAATAACTAGTTCTTTCAAAGAAATATCTATCATTCCACAACTCCCAGCCTAAACGATGGCCTTCGTTATTTAAATTCACAAAGACATACAATATAGTTTTCACCATCATTCATTGGTATTACCAAGGTTCTACTGTATTGATCAAGATGATTTTTGGAAGAGGTAAAGATATTTCAAGAAATTCCTCTCATTAACATGTATACAAATTGAGTAAGTATCTGGTTACAGAAGTAACATCAACAAATAAAGCTTATCATATTACAAACATTCAAAAGATACAGAGTTGATCTTTGAGCGATATGAGTGCAGAACGTGAGAGTATCAGATGAAATAATGTGGAAGCATTAAAATTAAAGAAAATATGTTACTCTCAATTATCCAGCAATTCCAAGACCTCAATAGTAAATATTTTAAAGAATTTAATTGAACAGTTACTAGTATTTTCACTTTTGATAATGGTTTAATTTTGCACATGTTTCTTGTATTTTCAAGGTCATTGGTATTTGACTACTTCCACATGATACATGAATTAGCAAGTAATAAGGCAGGAGTATAAAAATTATACAGTATATATATGCAATGCTTTTTTGTGCTGGTAAGCTTTATTAAACATGGGATTCAAAAAATTCTGGTGAAACATTAAATTTATTGTTTAAAAGCTTATGCCTTGGTGGAGCAATCATTGCTTGATGTTCTAATTATGGTGTCAGAAAGTACCGATAGATTAACTTGTATTGATGTTATATTTTGATATGGTAAATATCCAATTCGGTTTTATAGGACACCTCTTTCATTCCTAAGTGCTTGTCATAAAATTTGGGAAATTCTCTCCTGTGAATAAGGTTAAGCATTATTTTGGTCTAACAAATTCACTGTAACCAATTTCCTGGTTGTTTAAATATACTGAAGAAACTGAACTCTACAAATTCTGTGTTCTTTATTTGGGAAGAGCCAAGGACTTACTGGTTAAATTTTTCCCCAGAAGAAAAAGACAATGTACTTCTTTGAGTGAATAACAAAAAATAAACTGACTTTGAAAAAATGAAAATGATGAATTGAAACTAAAAATATCTTCATTTCTCAGAACAAAAAGAGGCAAAGAAAGAAATAATATACAATAAATATTGTTTGTATCAACCAAATTAAAATTTCTTCTCAGTAAATTTGCATATTTATCATTAAATTTTTCTTTTGTTACTAATAACATGGCATTTACATTAATGTTGAATTCAAATATTGTTTTTAACATTAATTTTAAGTGTTGATTCATCATTAATTCAAATGAAGAACACTGTTTATTCGGAATTTGTCATGATTTTAGTTGAGGTTGCTTTGAACCAGTTAGAATATCTCAGAACTTGTGTTCTCATCAAAACTTACATCCAATATCACAAATTAATTTTCACAAATTAAATATTATTGCTATGTTTATAAGATCATACAACTGATATGGTTTATAAGAACGTAAATTGTGATCAGTCCTATTATAAATATATACTTTTTAAATAGCATCCTCAATAGAAAATAAATATACTATTGTGACTGACGGTAAAAATTACAGATACATTTATGCAACTGAGATAATTTCCTTTGTGCATTTTTCACAACACACTTCCTTCATATCTTTTACTACTTGAAAGCAAAGAAAATTATCAAAAGAATCCTGGATTAGTATGTTCAATTATGCAACGTTTACAATACTTTTTAACTGCTCTGTAACCTTCAAGAGATATTTGACAGTCTTGAATGTTTAATTGTTGAAGTCCTCGGCAGTAATAAGCTATACATTGTACACCTCTGTCTGTCACCAAGTCACAATTTCGTAGACTCAGTTTCTTGAGGTTTGGACAACTCTCCGCTAAAGCACGTAAACCAGCGTCACTCACATCACATTTCCCAATGTCTAATGCTCGTAAACGAGGACACGAACGGGCCACCATCGTAATGGCATCGTCACTCACAGCTTCACAGCCTCTAGCGTTCAGATATCTCAACTTGTAACATCGTCTGGCAATAACCTAAAAATTAACACATACAATTAACATTTTAAAAATATTTGAACATTTGTATAATTTATTATTTTTTATTCACCAAGTTCATACACAACTGTATCCCATTGGAGGTAAAATTTTACTTCAACATAAATCTAGTTTAACAGGAAGAATAAAAATTTGAATAGTATGAAAAACTAAAATTGCAAAATTAACTGAACTTTTAAACTGATTTACAAAAAATAATCTTACATAATTAACTTAAATATTAATTCATGTAAATTTTATGGTGGACATTTCATTTAAGAAATGAAAAAAATTGAATTATATATTTAATAGTTGTTTTTCCCTTTCAATTGTTTCTGATCTATCACATACGGTTCTTAATGTACTTGTACATTCTTTTGTTTCACATAATATAATTTATACAGTCTTTGATACCATGCTGATGTCAGGTAGTCTTCAATAACCAAATGTCATTAACTAAAACGTTTTTGAATCATTGAATTATATATTTTGGTTCAAACGTTTTAGTTCAAACGTTTTTGAATCATTGAATTATATATTTTGAAATAATAACATTATAATTTATTATAGTACAAACTATTTCAAAAGCAGTATCAAACTTATAGAAAAATAATTTAATTAAATGATCAATTGACCCGTAAGAAATGAATTTTGTTTGCAATGAATGCAGGAAATTTTATAAGCAAAGAAAAAGTTTTGAATTCCTCTTTTTCAGATGAATTGGATTGCACTGCACTCACTGCAAATGGACAGTCCATAACTTACGTACTGCATAAATTACCCTTTTTTTAAAGACCCTTCCCTCCACAACATGCCTATAACAATGCCTCTTACTCGCATGTAACACTATCCCTGCCTCCCTGTCTTGAATAAATATCAAAACTAGCCAAACCAGCACATCAGCCTACTTAAAACACTCATACAGTTTTGATTTTGATGTATATGAGAGGAAACACTATTAATTAAATTTGAATATTATATTACACCTCTATTTTAAAATAATGGGTTCCTCACATAAAAAAATAATAACAATTACTTGTATATGTATTTAAAATATTTTATGCACTAGGCAATACAAAAAAAAATCTTATTTGACAAACAGTTGTTTTGAAAAATTGAATGTAGACTGTGTGGTTGACTATTAAACCTATACTATATCTGGAACCAGTACCAAAAGAATTTGTAATTGACCCATTCCTAGTAAATTTATATAACAATGGCTGAACATATTCTTCTAGAATGAAGTTTCATAGAGAAAAAGGAAATAGTATAGAAAATAGTGACATTAGAGACAAATGGAAATTTAACTCGTGTATAAAATAATTCTTTATCGTTTTATTATATGATATTTCAAGTACACTAAACTTCTCTGAAATTGTGTTTTCGGAAAAATATTTTGGGGAACTTTTGGACTAACATCAGCAGAGTTGCACTAATCCTTAGTCCCAGAAACAACCTGGTAGTGGATAGTTAAACTTTCCAATAAAGTTTTGCTATGTATGAATTTTAATTTTAACACAATTTTTTAAAATACAATACAAAATATATTGTATCCACCACCATGATATTGTATCATGCAGTTTAATATTCAAATAAACTCTGTCGATTCTGCTGCAGGATCCCCCAGAACATGCTCTAAAAATTAATTGAAGAATTATGTGTTTCAAATATCTTGTAAAATATTTTGTTATCATGAATACAAAGTAGAATGCATTAATAAGAAGAACATTTTTATACCTTTAATCCAGCATCAGATACTTGGTCGCACTTGGCCACAGACAAATACCGTAGTGTTGCTCCAAGTTTGGCGAGTTCATAAAGCCCAAAGTCTGTAACTTGATTGCAGTCAGATACACTTAGCTCTCTAAGCATGGAGCAGAAACTGGGCACAAATTTTATTCCAGCATCTATGGAAACAATAAAAATTGAAATAGAATACATTGCACCAACGAACATTGAATAAAATAGATAAGGTATTAAAAATAATGAATATAAGATCAGTAATAACTATATTTTTAAATTCTGTTATCTATCAACTATAGATATCTCCTACATTGAGAAAAAATTTAATCAAGGAAAAAGCTGAAGAAAATAATATTTTGGAAGGTAATGTAAAGAATTTGCTAGGAATTGTATCATTTATATTGGAAACCATTTAAAGATGGAAGATGAATGAACATTTTTCATTTTACAATTATAATGAAAGTAAAAGAATCACCCATTTTTAGTATCTTTATGGATGAAATCTTTATAAGGAGTGAATGAAAATTTTTGTATGAATGAAAAGTGAAAAATTTTGAGCAACAATAAAATATGTTCCATTGTTGGATTTAGCCTAAGCATTTGAGCCAATGGTGGCATGCTCTAGAAAATGAGTGTGTTAAAAATAAAGGTATTTACTTTATTTATTTTGCTAGATGTTCTTTTTCTCCCAGAATGTTATGATATTGAAGTCATATATATGTAATGAATACGGCAAGAAAATTATAAACACCCACAATAATCAAAATATTAAGATATTATTCAACAAAGATTATTAAAAATATCTTCTTATAATGGTATCCAAAACAACTTCACTTCCTCTTCTACAGGGATATGTTGATATCAATTTTCAATATTTTTCAGTGACTCTCTACTCAATTCCAAGTTCCAGAATATCATAGTAATTAATATTCTTGTTTCACTAGATTATAGCTTGTTATACTATTTCACATTTTATGTGTTTGTAGCAATTTAAAAATAAAAGCACTGCTCATTTGCCTGCAAATAAACTAAAAAATATTCAGAGATTACTTACTTACTTACTTCTAGAGATTGATTTATTTCTGGTATTAACCCCATTACATTGGCAATACTTATAACCTACTGAACCAAATAAGTCATTCGAGTGATGTGTAATGAGCCACAATACTAACAATAATAGCATAAACAATAAATTGTATGAACAAAAATAACAACAATGTATTAATATTAAATACATTTAATATTAATTTATAAATAAATCAAATAAATACACCGGTTTTGGCATAAGAGAAAATAGTATTGCTAGGTACAGAATGGGACCCAGATGACGAGCTTCTCCACAACACAAGTAAGGATGTACTTGAGAAGCTATTTCCCTTTGATAATGAATGTGAGTATTTTCCAGAACTTTATATACATTGGAGAGTGATTTGTTTAATTTTATAATAGTTTTAATTTATATAAATTTCAATCTTCTTTTTTTTTTGTGTGTGTATGTCCTATTAACAATCCTGGATGTGATATCTGTGTAAAATATACAGTATTTAGGCTAGTGTTCACTGATATCCAAGTCAGGCTTTTCAATTTTGAGGGGAAAAACCTCTGTTAGGCTATATAAATCACACGGAGTTTATTCTTTAAATTTCAAAATCATCTATCTCCACTACTTTTCTACACAACCGCCTAGCAAATTTAAACATGTCATATCTCGGAGCTAGACCAGAAATCTCCTCGGCACAATTCTGCCGCCCGAGATCGCAGAGAAGACTGCGCCCAACGAGCACAGAACTCGTGGTAGCCTAACTGAGCCCCACCGGTGGCTCAGGTGGTAGTGTTGTCGCTCATCAAGTCAACCCGGGTTCGATGGGGCCAGAAAATTTGTAGCTTTTCACATTGATGTCCCAGTTCATATAGCTGTGACTACTGAAAAGCAAACCTTCCTTCCTCTATCCAGCTCCTCCTAGTGTCATTAACTCTAACTATTACTAACCACTTCTACTAACCCTTCCACGTGGGCCAAGTTGTTGGTAAACCCAGCTAACCGGTCCACCTACTAACAATAGTCTTCCACCCAATTCCTACCTCCTATCGCTCCATGTAGATAAGCTTCAATAGCACTAAGCTACATTTCCCATTTACAAATACAACAACAAAAAACTGAGATCGTGACCGAATACACCGGACAACTAGAAATCTGTGGAAAACTTTCTCAGAGTTCATGTATCGCAAACTGCNTACAACAACAAAAAACTGAGATCGTGACCGAATACACCGGACAACTAGAAATCTGTGGAAAACTTTCTCACCACTAACGGACAGACGGATTTCATTTTTCACCACTAACGGACAGCCATTTCTGTCATCATCACGAAACCCACTTTTCAACGAACGGCACTACTGACGCGCAACACTCCATTACATCTGCTCCCTGCACAGCACAAATTTCTCGATGAATGTGAAGCGATTTCAGATTTTTTTTGCCAATAAAAAACTTATCACTCAACAGACAACGTTTGGCGGGATTTTCAATTGCATTGTTCATTTTGACTCGCTACAGTGAACAAACTACAAGCGCCACGAAATTCCAACCACTGCAGTTCGAAACATACTGACCTATTGTGTGGGTCAAACTGTGTCTCCCGATATTTCTCACGCGCTACACGGAGGTTACTTTCTGGATAACTCTCGTATATTAATTTCATTTATTTACGCAAAAATCCACATTTGTATTAAAGTAGTGTAATTTTATGACGTCGTTTTACTTTTTCTGCGTCGAGGGCAGAGGTGGATTTACGTGTAGTCAACATAGGCAATTGCCTAGGGACGCAAGATTTAAGAATATTTTCATAAGCCTGTTCTATAATTTTATTTTATTTTTAATTTAAGAACAATTGTAAGTTCTTTTTAAGTTTACGAGTAAGTCCCAATTAAATATGTTTATTCTGTATACTTTGTACCTTATAATAATAGATATGAATAATAATGAAAACCAAAATACAAATCATTAATAAACATAAAAATTGCTTAAAATTACAAACATATTGACATTCTATTAGTATTATAACTCGCAGCCAACTTTTTATCTTATCTAGGAACTNCGCCTCTGCCTTAGGGCCCTTGATCGGAATTGATGGAATGGTCCCTTGCTTGCTTCCGGAGAGTAAATTAGTTTTTTTTCCTCCACGTGGTCATACGCAGTTTGTACTGTTTTTTGACAATAAATTTATTTAAACAATAAAAAGATACGAAACTGTATTACGATAAATAATAATAGTAATTTATTGAACCACATCGATCATTACAATGATGTATGTAGAGTTATAACACTAATGACAGTTGCAATTTTTTACATATAACACTAATGACAGTTGCACAAATTTTACATATAAGAATAATAAAAATACAGTAATTTAAAATACATTTGACAATAATAATTTAACTTAGTTGAAGTTAGTATAAGGAAACAATTATTGTCTACTATTACAGAATATTAATAATTATTTAGGCTAGTGTTCTTAGGTATATATTATTTTACTTAGGACATTTATTATTTTACTTTTATTTCGTTAATTTATGAGAAGAAAACTAGTAAGTGATCAACTTAATTTATGCATATAAAATCTGCTCTAAAAGTGGTGGTAATCTGTGGTAAAAGGGTGTTGATCGCGGATCACCTTTGTTCCCACGAATTTTCCCGCAAGGAGCGAGTACGTACCGGTGATGCGAACGCAGCGTCGCAAGTACAGATAGACGAGGTGTGGGCAGCTGCGCACGATGAGCCTCAGCCCCACGTCCTCGATGGCAGCGCAGTCCGTGAGGTCGAGGAACTGCAGCAGGAGGCGGCGCGGGGGCTCTGCGCCGACGGGACCCGCGCTCACGCTGGACACGCGACAGCAGCCTGAAACAACATCACCACACTTCACTATACGAGTCGCCACGGAACACGGCGGCGTGAGGCTTTATACTTCAAGTCATGTTTCTTTGCTACGAGAAACTTAACACAAAGAAAATATGAACGGAAACGAAACGCACAGTGTTTATTGGTTTATTGTATATTAGTCGCAGTAAATTACTTTATTGACCTTCAACGTGGTCATAGGTAGTTTGTAACAGCTCCCTCGACAATAAATCGTCCATAAGAGAAATAATATGTGTACCTCGCGTTATGCGGGTAGGACATTAGAATTTCTCAAAACTTAAATGTATCGCCAATATTGGCCATCAATTCAATGCACTTGCTCTTGTGACGCTATTCTGTTCCTTCTGCATTACCTTGTGTCTTTAGGTCGTTGTATTATCAAATTATACTTCTTTCAGTTTTGTGTCTACTGTAAATATTTATTTGGACATGACTTCAATTCGTAGAAGTTGGCAATTCATGTTAGACAGCCATATTGCACAATTTTCGGCAAAGTTATATGACTTGGAATATAGGCGCGCAGTTGCCCTAAGAGAAGCATGTGTACAGCGAATAGTGTCATTTCAATACTGGACACTTCAATGGGCCGACGATTAAATAATTACTTAGATATTGTCAAAAAAGCAGCCGCAAACTGCGTATGACCAAGTAGGGGATAATAAACTAAGTTACTCTCCGGAAACAATCCCATCAAATCGGATCAAAGGTCCGAGGGAAGTGGCGGATTTAGTATTTATAAAAGAAATTATTTAATAAGTGCGTACTGTTATTCATTTATTGTTCCAAAATGAATCTTAGATACAATGTGCAGTAAAAATTCGAGATTAATAATAATAAAAGTATTAAATGACACGGAAAACCCGTCACTACAGCGTGTATACAGAATAGTGTCGTTTCAATGCTGGACCTCACAATGAGTCAACGTTTAAGTAATCTATTCCAATAAAAGTGAATTATTTGGAAATCCGAAAAAGTTATCAATGAAGTTATTTGAAAATTATTGTTGACTCATCTTACGAGTTATTACAACTAAAATGCAAAGTATAGTTAATATTGATGAATTGCAAGAGCATAAATCAGTAAAAATTGGTTGATAATACGTAGATGTGAATCTTCACCTTCGTGACTGTTTATAAATTTATGTAGCTCCATCCTGAACCGGGTTTTCGTGGGTGGGAATGTCATTAATACTTTTGTTTTATTAGTCGCGAATGTTTACTGCACATAATATCTACGATTCCTTTTGGACTAATAAATTGATAACTGTACGTGTTTGATTAAAAAAATACAAGTTTTAAATCCGCCACTGCTCTTGGGTCCTTGATCGGAATTGATGGGATGGTCCCTTGTTTGTTTCCTGAGAGTAACTTGGTTTATTGCCCCCCCACCTGGTCATACGCAGTTTGCAATTGCTTTTTTGTCAATAAAGTTTGTTTATTTATTCATCTACGTGACCGAATCGAAAATATACGAAAGCTATCAAGTACAGTTTTCAAGTACATAACCTAAAAATTAAACTGAAAACCAAAAATTCAGGTCTTAACTATGAGCTTTGTTTATTTCTCTGTAAATTGTATTTTCCTTCTGTCTGTATTTTGAAATGATTCGTAATTACGTACATATTAGCAGGCAATACTGAAAACTGTGCGCATTTTCTTCGCAATGTTTAATTTTTTTTATTAACAAAATAGAAACGAACGAAATTGACGAAAGTAGAGAAACTAACATATGGACTAACATATGAACACAGAATATTATACAAGAACGTCGGGCAAAATGAGCTAAAAATATCTTGTTGACACGTGTTTCAATACCCACTGTAAGGAAAAATATATCATTTCTCAGAACCAATTCATGTTTGTTTGTTTGTATTTAAGACCTGTATGTATGTATGTATGAACTAGCTGATTGCCCGGCGTTGCTCGGAATTTTTTTACTCGTTAGACCAAGAAACCCACTCACCGNTTTTGCTTCCGATGCAAGAGACAAATGCGGCAGCGCGGTTGCACCGTTTCATTAAAACACTCATAAAATCTAAATCATTCGTCCAAACTTTACAATTTACAGATTTGTTTATATCTGTTAAATGCACAAAACATACCACACATTAAACTGGATGAAGATTGATTTTTTCCGTCATAAATTCCTCGCTTAAATTGAAGTATTTTTCATAACATTTTTTCGATAATTTAAATTAACCTTAGTAGATAGACATATGCTGTCGTGGCCGTTTTTGAAGAACTATATTGCCACTCATAGTTGTCATCTATCTTTAACCGTTTANACTTCATTTTTTATCTTTCTTCTCATTCATTTAAAAAATAAGAGTTCATAAATATGTTCATCCTGGACATCTTAACTATCTCCTTGCTAAATTTCGTCATGATCGGTTCTGTGGTTTAGTCGTGATTAAGTAACAAACAGACAGACACGTTTTCGCATTACGGAATTATTATATTAGTATGGATGTCCGTTCCTATGTTCCCTCGTAACTACTTAGCGTTTTTAATAAACTATACGTCGTTATGTCCATATTTATTCCGTGTACCCTACACGTGGAGAAGATATGTGATAACTTTCGGTCAGGTGAAAATGGCGACGAAAATGGTGTACAGTTGTGGTGTAGTGGTTAACACCCCTGCGATCTAAGCAGGTTTCCCGAGTTCAATTCCCGGTTCGTCGCCATTTTCACCAAACCGCAAGTTATTGTATATGTCGTTAGATTCGTCTTAATGGCGCGAGTGTCACTGGGTACATGAAAATTTATTAAAATGTGTGATAAGACAGAAATTGTTTTTGATGATAAATGTCGAAAAAATCAGGAAAAACAGTTATATTTGCTTACGGTGCCTAAATGGTTCGAGATAGGTGACAATTATGAATGGCAATATAGTTCTTCAAAAAAGTCCACGACAGCA
Source organism: Laupala kohalensis (assembly GCA_002313205.1). NCBI lineage: Eukaryota > Metazoa > Arthropoda > Insecta > Orthoptera > Trigonidiidae > Laupala > Laupala kohalensis. The sequence continues at coordinate 4,625 of NNCF01146274.1, read as the reverse complement.
TATGCCTATCTACAAAAATTAACCTAAATTATCGATAAACCGTTATTAAAAGTAGAAATGTAAAATACATCAATTTACGAGAGTAATATAAAAAGGAAAAAATCAATATCATAAAATTAAACGGACTATTTGTTTTGTGCATTTAACAAAGATAAATCTAGTGGTGCACATACTTTCTCATATACGTTTATCCGTCTGGACTAGAGAGCGGTATGCATTGTATTAGGAAAGGGATGATTTTTACATGTTACTCTATATTTTGATCGTCTTCATTTTACTCAATTTAAAAAGTTTATTACAGAAATATTTTGCTACCATTAATATAAAAGAATCTCTAATATACATATTCTGATTTTCCGTTTTTTGTGGAGATAAGATCAGCAAGATTTATATTCTATTTCAAAAGATATATTTATAAATAAATATAAAGATAAATAGGATATTATTAACGCAAGAACAAAGCCAGCAGACCATAGATATTCTTATAAAATTTAATTAGGAACTAAAGAGTTAATTTTTTTGCAATTTGAAATTTAAAAAATTATATTAATAAACACTAATCGTATATATTAATTATTTCGGTTAAGTAGGTGATACTGTTTGTTTTATTTACTTCTTGTTATTTCGTAACGCTCCTTATATATCTCGTCAACGAATTGTGTAAGTGTTAAAATATATTTTTAACAAAAATACTATTTTTAATGATTGAAACTGCTATGAATCATTGAATTAAAAATACCATGAAAAATAAAAAGATTTCTCACACATTACCTTCAAAACAAAAAAAACACGTAGCCAAGTTAATTCTTAAAACGATAAGAAATAATATAAAATAACATCCTCACGCATCAAAGAACATGCAGGAATTTTAAATATGACACGAAGCATGCACGAATTAACAAGAAAATCCGGCAAAAGGAGTATTGGACACATCTGATACGTAAGCTTACGCAGCAAAATGATGCAGCGTCACCGGATGTGAGGTTACGACAAGTGCGTAGATGTCGCGTGGGAGGAAGCTACACGATACCAAGAGAAAGATAACATGAAGACATTCCTCTGTTCTCCTCATCAAAGAGACACATAAAAATGACATCTACAAACATATACTCTTTGAATTCACTCCATTGGCAAACTTAAAACTAAACGTCATTAACATTATGTTAATTCACCTGTGCTTCATCCATGTTAAATAATGTTCAAGGTTTTTGAAATAGTAAACAAATCAGAGGTCTTTTCTGCTTGCTTTTTACTTTTCAGCTCAGAAAATAAATTAATTTTGAACTTTAGTGTTATTGTACACCAGTCGGGTTTTTTTAATTACCTCTTTTTATTCAAGGTCCCAATTATGCATCTTTGATTGCAACAATATCTTTGACTGAACCAAACGAAAATTTTAAAATTCTTAGCTATCACAATTCTTGCGTTGGAACTTCAAGGAAAATAACGACAGATGGAAAATAAGAAGAGTCGCCGTCACAAGACCCGACATGTATTGTTCAATACAAATTTGAGGAGGATCGGATTCGTCCTGTCGTCGGGGACTGAAAATGGACGCGCCTTGCAAGAAATTTAGAGCTGAGAATTTCCAGTACAATTTGGATATTTCCGCTATCTTCAAAACTACATGACGTAAAGAGCGTTGTCTTTATTTTATGAGCTTTGATACCACGCACAACTTGATTACATTGAAATGTAATAATAATTTTTTTAATACTTCAAAAATATTTTAATACATCAAAATCGGAAAATGTTCATTGTTTTATTTAGGAACCCTTTTAAAACATATCCAAATTTGAAGATGAGACGATAATGGGATCACACTGAAATAAAGAAATATTTACAGCAAATGCACGTTAAATTGACTGATTTGAAAATGTTTGAAGTTGTTCGGGTCAAGTACAATTTAATGTCACTTTATAAACGTTATCATAAGCTTAAAGGTACCTTAGAAAATGTATGTTTTTGTATAACAAGAAAAATTAAATTATGTTTTAAATTTGTAAAACCAATGTAACTTTTTGACATTTCTTCAAATTCTATTCGAAATTCATAGCTCCACATCCCAAAATATGTTTGCGACTTTAAAACGAAAATGAACGGACTTTAAAATAAAATGGTACGGACTTTAAAATGAAATTTTGCAGCTACAAAGAAAAAATATGTTTTCTTTCATTTACGTATTAAAATATAGTAAAAGGGAAATAATAAATAGTTATGATACAGAAACATTGTAATGACTTCGTAGGGACGAGGTAGTATTTGTAATATATGAATAAATATGTTCAAAAATACATTATTCTGCTATAAATATCATTTTCTCTATTGTAGCCCCGCCATAAATAAGCACTTCGTTTTGCCAATATCTCCTCGTTAAAATCAATCTATTTTTCTGGAGGAATAGGACAAAAAAACTTGTTCGTCTAGTAATGGTAACAGATTTTAATATTAATATTAACATATTTGACAAAAAATGGATGAAAATTCATTTAGTGAATAATCAATAAAGTTATAATTAAATAAGTCTTGGGACATCTATGAGAACATATTTAAATCATTTTTTCAGAAAATGTTAAAATAAGGCGGAAAATGCCACAAAAACAACAGCAAAACATCAATATTCCACGCGACGGGGACTCAACTTCGTTTAAATAGTAAAGAAGAAAGAATTTTAAAAAAAAGAAACATCCGCCAAAAAATATAATAATCACACGCATAAACCACGCCATTGCCCACTGTCAAATACCAGCACGATTCGCGAAGAGAAAAGCATGAGCAGTTTCAAAACCTTCGCTACGGCTTGTGTTCGGCCAAATTAAACCGGGTCCATACCAAAAATTCAGTGTTTGCTGGGGAAAACAACTTTTTAAAAAAAATTCACAGGCCGTACTTAACTTTTCGGTCATTTCTGCATTAAATTCTTCTGAATTTATGCTCACTGAAGTTGAGCGGATTCCTACCACGCGACACAAAAACGTGATCATTTAGCTAGTCAACTTGTGTTGTCATTCTCCAGGCAGATAGTTCCTGTCCCTCGCTAGAAAATATTCTGCAGTTAGTTCATGACACGCGGCACCTGGTTGTGCTACTGGGTCAACAAGGTCGACTGCCGTGGGCCACGCGGCACTAGAAGTAAAACAGGGCACGCTATCCGGTCCAAGACACATGGACTGGTATGCATAAACTAGTGGTGCAAAACCATTGCACATACTTTCTCATATACGTTTCTCCATCTGCAACATAGAGTGACAAACGATATCGTAAAAATGTTATGTAAATGTGATTTCGTTGTAGACAGAAATTGATGTATTTTCGTATCTGCAGAGCGTTTGCTGTCCTCCTATGTATTTTATTATTATCTTATCTTTCATTTCAGTTTACGAAAAACGTATTCCACGTCTGCTTGGTCCATGTACACTGCTAAATATTATTCAAACTTCTTGAAACAGTAAACTAATGTGTAAGTGTAGCAGGCAGAAATTACTTTACTGCGTCCATACCAAACTTTCATGCGAAATATCGCTAATGCGGATGTAATGCATACTAATTGTATTTTACGTACAGAAAATTAAAGCAAAATCGTTGAAGCTGTTTTTTGAGAACTAGTCGAAAGAGTACTTTGACCTTCATGTGAAGTTCCCTTTGTTTTAAAGTAAAAAATAATAGAGCAGGTGCATCGACAAGTAAATTCTACCGTAAATACGAAATATGAATTCAATATATTCATTCATTTACTCAGAATCGCTGCGCACAGTCGGACAATCGGACGGACGTTATGCCAAAAACCACATTTTCTGAATAAGGGATAACCAAAACGGATATTTTCGTCGAAAACTCGCTTTGGAATTTTCTCACGATTACAAAACTTTTTATATACTACGTAAATGAGAAAGTAAAAACGTAGAGAATGTTTCTACTTTGCTTAGTGTAATATAATTATCGTTTAATTTCGACGCATAAAAAGTAAGGGTAGCACATACTTGTGTATTTTAATTCGTATAATAAAGTATGAGTAACAAATGCCAAGTAGAAGCGGAGTATTGCATACATGAAAAGTAAACTGTGGAAGCAGTAGATTTAATAAAGGTGGGGGCTAACCGAGGAGGGAGCATTTCTGTTTAAAAACCATTGGTTTACAACACAAATTTTATAAATATTATCTTACAATAAAATACATCAAGTCATCAATAGATAATAACAATGTTAAATCATTAATTGACCAAATGCATTAATTGTTTTAAGTGAGAAATATATATTAGAGAGTAAGGATTCCTTGACCAAATCAGAATTTTATAAAGATACAAATCAAACAATCCAAGAAATTTTTTTTAAATACAAAACTATATTGTCAAAAAATGAGTTGCAAACTGCATATGACAACGTGGGGGGCAATAAAATAAGTTACTCTCCCAAACAAGCAAGGGCCCATCCCATGAATTCCGATCAAGGACCCATGGGCAGTGGCGGATTTAATATTTACAGAAGAAATTATTTAATAAACACGTACTGTTATCCATTAATTATTCAAAATAAATTGTATATATAAGTGCAGTAAAAATTCGAGATTAATCAAACAAAAGCATTAATGACATTCCCGCCCAAGGAAAATCCGCCACTACCCGGAG
>NNCF01146246.1:17914-30901 GCA_002313205.1 Laupala kohalensis | reverse complement strand
ATATATATATATATATATATATATATATATATATATATATATATATATATATATATATATATATATATATATATATATATAATCTCTTTCTTATCCTCCACTCAAAGGGCGTGCATTCCCTCCTAGGGCTGTTTGTGGAGTTAAAGGGCATTGAGAGTGTGACACTTCTCTTCCGCAGCCGAAAAACGATGAATTCAACCACAATATCAGTCGCTTTTGATAATTTTTATATATTCCCCGTTCCTACCCTTACCACAGGTATGCTAGGGATATATTATCTGCAACATGGACTAATTTTGACAATACAAAGCATGAGAGATGCCCCATCCCACTTGAACAGCACCTAAAAGTATGGCTTTGACTCTAATAATGTCCATAACTTTTACATGCCACCCTCCATCAATCCCTCCAGTGCCAGTTGTAAGATAGTTAGTAATCTGTGTATAAAGTTTGTTTAAAATTCATATAAGATCTTCAGAATTATGGTGGAATACATACATAAAAAAATTCCAACCTCTATCACACTCCTTTAGCAATGGATTCTCATATAGTCCTCTCATAGCCGACGTATACAGCCTAAAAGGAACTTACCCTTCCAATTTCAAGTTGGTAAGCTTAATAGTTTCTGAGATTTTGTGATACGTCAGTCAGTACGTAAGTGGCATTCTTTTCTTCGGGCTATAGGGCCTGCAAACGTCAAGGTCATTAGAGATGAGAAAAATGCAGTTTCGCACTATAGGAAAGAGCCGTACTGACTCTTCCCCGTGAGACTCGCCAAATATCTCGAGCGCACCCACTAAAATACCTTCCTAAATCAAACAAATATCTAAATACAAAGATAAAGACAAAGAAAAGGAAACTGTTGTCCAATACATTTTAGAAAAGATCTTATTACTGCTATCTTATTATTGCGATTCACCACGTTTACTCCGCTGAGTGCTACGCCATATTCACAGCATTGCGATCAACAACGTTCTCCCGCGGATCACATTTCTTGATTTGTTCTGATTCTCTATGTGCCATTCACGCAATCCACACTATGTATCCAGCTGATAAGCTGATCCAGAACATCCAGAAAGTGCTTCTCTCGCTCCAAAAGTGATGGAGAGAACATAATGAATTTATTGCTGGATTCCCGGACATGTGACAATCATAGGAAATGGGGAAGCAGACGTTTCCACAATGGCGGCATGTCTCAAGAATCTCAAGGATTTCAAAACCGCGTGGATCGCGTGGATTTCACGATTCCAAAACATGGTCTCCTAAATTCCATCAAGATGAGGATTCTGAGTGAATGGAACAATGAGTGGTTAGCTGTTGAATGGAATAAGCTCCGACTTATCAAATCTTCTGTTAAGTCATGGAGCAGTTCCTGTAGGGCAGCCCGGCGCGACGAGGTCTTGCTGACCCACCTGCGCATAGGACATTGTCCTCTCACGCATCGGTATCTCTTAGTACTTGATGATGAACCCATTTGTGAGGAGAGTAGCTCTTCTCTGACAGTCCGACACGTAGTAAATGATTGCAGAAAATACACCAGAATACGGAGACAAATTGTTCTGGCTGCAGATTTACCAACAGTTCTCGGGCAGAAAATGATGTATTGAATTTTATGAATAGATCGAGGCTCCTCCCACAAGTTTTTGGGAGAGTTTAAATTTGAATTCTTTTTCTCCTTTTTCCTGTCTTCTTTACTTTTATTTTTCTCCGTTATTTTAAAATTATAAATTTTAGATTTTTTATATGTTTTCTCGACTTCTTGGATGTTGTGTTTGCTGTTAAAAAATCTTTAGGTTTGATTGGTTTAGCCTTGGAACTCAGCTTTGTCTTTGTCCGTTGCTTGGTACTTACTGAGGCACGTGTGACACTTCTCGATGTTCTCAGTGAACTAGATGCACGGGTTGTGGATGCAGTTTTTGGCTTAACAGGAACAGCTTGAACATCTTTCCTCCCGCATGTGCACTGGTATGTGCACGACGTCGTCATGGACACGTGAGTGAAATTGGCTTGGACGGATACGTTCTTCTTTACTACAGGAGTCTATGCTGCGATGGAGTAACTGGTAGAAAATACTGGCTGCAAGAAAGCCGAGTATTTCTTTCGCGTTTCACCGAACGTTATCTTCTCCGCAGTTTTGATCTTCTGCAGAAAAACGACGCACTCCCTGCATTACTCCAAATGGCTACCATTGCAATTAATGCACTTTGCAGGCCCCGGGCATAAAACGCTGGGTTCATAAGCCTCTTCCCCGCACTTCCATCGAGGTCATTAGAGTCCTAAAATCTTGAACAGGTAGGGAAAATGCAGTTACGCACTAAGGAGAGCCAACATGACTCTCCCCTCGTGTGGGACTCGCCGAATGACTCAACCATTCCCACTAAAAACCTTCCTGAGTTACATTATATCAAAACATATCTCAAAAGCAATAATCAAAACATTACAAAAAAATGAGGATAATGAAAGATACCCTAGCCCTAATAGCGTTAGGATAGAAAAGAACATGAGGTGACCAAGGAAGGTCAGGAAAGAGAAAAGAAGGAGCTTAGCACAAGTAAGTGGAAGTAATGCCACTCAGCTCGGGGCCACGTGTTTCACAAACACGTACTTACTAGATGTAAGTCCCCCGGGGGCGGGAATTCGTGGTCAGCCTCCCATTCTGCAACAAGTTCTTCAGCTGACATATCCATTATGTGCCTGCAAGTTACTACTCCCTTGCTGCGATTAAGCGTAGCATGAAGCTCGTACATCACAGGGAACTCTCCCAACAGTTTACTACTAAGAAGTGTCAATGTTTGTTTGCTGGACTATGTTTCCAACAACATCGAACCATTCCGTATTCTTTTGATGAATTTTAATGTACCACAAATTTCTTCTAGTGCTTTGTGAGTGTAAAAAAGTGAAATTTCCTCCAAGAATCTTTCCACTCTATTCATTACAATAAAAAACATTCTGGTGTTCTGTTTCTTTTCTTCAGAAGTGGGAGGGCTGTGAACCCTCGGCCGCTTCGCAGGTGTTTGGGCGTGTAAACGTCTTGCGATCCACACGACCAGCATGGTGAGACAATTAAAACTTCCGAGATCTTGTCCCACGAGTTCATAGGAGCAGATGTCCAGCGACGCAGAGCCCCCGCATTACGCCACTAAGCCTTATACAACTGAGGTGCGCCAGTTGCCCCAGAGGCTGACCGCTTGTGAGTCTTTATTCTCAACATCCATTCACCTCATCGGCGTTAAACACCTTGAGGTCGAGAGTTTTGTATAGAGGTTTAATCCTTTCTCGCGACCCGACCGATGAAGATAAGATCTCCGCTCTTTGCAACGCGAAAGTTTCCACCATCACGCTAATGTTGGTCGTTGAAATGTGACCAAAGTTTACGGTGTCGCGGGATTGGTGGAGCAATACCAGTCCCGAGCTCGGTGCTGTGTGATCGCCAAGCCCATACTCAGTCGAAACTGCTGGTCGATTTCATACATTAACATGTTTCTTTTATTGACTCACGAAAAAGTACTCTACAATGAGTTTTGATTTTGTTTGTGCAGGTGATCAGCGATCCAGTTTTTAATAAAATAATTGGTATGATTAGAGATGCCGTTGAAGTGGCGAAAGCAATAATCAGCCTGTTAAAGATTTGTATCAAGAAACCATCAGTATCTATTGTTTGAGCCCGTTTTTCGCGTACCTAAGCGTCGAATGCATATTTTAACTCACAACTTCCGAGTACCTAGGACACGCCGGGTCGGGACTCCTGGGACCCAGTGAACTTGGGTCACATCCTCCTTCAAGGGGGAATCGAGGCGGGTGATGTAGTGGATAGCACATCTTCGATCGGAGCAGGAGGTCCCGGGTTCGTGTCTCGGCCCGTCGCAATTTTCACCTGGATGTCGATGTTGAAAACACTTCTCCACGAGTAGGTACTCGAAAGTTGTGAGTTAAAATATGTATCCAACGCGTAGGTACGCGAAAACCGGGTTAATGAGCTACCAGCATCGGAGCCGCCTGTAGACGCTTATCCCCTGAAGGGGGTGACCTAGGTTCACCGGATCAGGTCAGGTGGAGGTTCCGTACTGTCTTGGGAGTCGAGGCGGATTGTGCAGTGGATAGTGCACGTGTGGCCAGAGCATCCCGGGTTCGAGTGCCAGCCCGTCGCAATTTTCTCCTGCCAGTCGACGTTGCAAAGTATCTATTGTCATTGACACAAGTGATATTAACTCCAATCATTTATATCAAAGAATTGAAAAATATTTTATTTTAATATATTTATAATATTTAATATTTAACGCTGCATTACAAAAAATTAAAACATGTGTTAAGTATCTTTTAATTTTATGATTTCACACATAATAGATATAAATATTATTTGAGAGAATATATAAGTATGGTACACGCAATTGTAATATGCTAAAATAAATCAGTCTACCACATTTTTGAAGTGATTCTGATATTTTTTTTGTGTGTGTGTGTATCGTAAATAGTTGTTATATTTTAGGAAAGAGTAATGAGGAAGAACATGTCTCTTTATATGTTCCAATCCTTCAAGAAGGAGAGGCAATGGAAATAGACGTTGAGCGCGAGGTAAGAATAAAATGAATTATTTATTTTATATGTTATTTTTTATATATTACATGTGGAGGGTACAGTAATAATCAATGAAGATTATTGACATTCCAACAGGAATTACTTACTGGATTTTTTATCACATCACTAGTAGAATATTAGGTATCTAGCAGTTAGCGTGCACATTGTTGGTACAAAGATAGGAAGCTTGTGATCATTATTCTGGAGATCATATCAGGGTGAAAATTTATTAAAGAATGAATGTTTGTTTTATTCTGAAAATAATTTCTGTTTTACAGACTAACACTCCTGATTAGTCTACATACACCCCTCAAATGCTACGCACCCCTGTATCAGCAGTCTTGCAGATTCCAACGGAGGAAACACAGGTCTGAAACAGCGTCATCCCAATTCTGAAGGGGGAGAATGTGACTACACTGGAAGGGCTGCACCAGAAATAGTTGGAAGTCGCGGAATTGTCAATAAAACATGCGACGGAGGTGTATTCCAAACATTTGTGTTAAAAAAATACCAAGCAGAGAATTGTAAAAGTCAGCTATGTACATAACATAACTTAATATGTTATTTTTTCATAACTTTATCATTTGCATGCACTAATACATCATGACCGTTGTTTTCAGGGAGAAATATAATAAATACTACGATTACACTCACCTATTCTAATTATTGTCATCCAAATGAAGTTGTAATTCAAATTACTGTCAAATCTTACAACAAAATCGAGATAGTTGTACAGAGAGAAACTATGCTTCTGTTATATCCACCTCAGTCGACGAGACGGCGGATAAAAATATCCCTGGAGTCTTCTTCAAAGGCGAGCGTCCGCAATCTCAACGACATATTGAATACAGATATATTTGATGGTATTCCTCAGATAACACTGGTACTCCACAAAATTTCGTCGAGTAAATTTACTCTCGGAGTACACTATTTACTCTGGAGTAAGGTGTTGATGAAGCGCTGTATAATTTCACTCCAGTGTAAATAACTTTAACCCAAGAATAAGTCCTTATTCTCATTTCGTAAAACCGAGCCTTAGTCACATTAAGAGTTCGTACTTGCCAACGAATACTATGTGAATTAATACTCATAAGTTCATGCAATTACTGTCTTGAAATACATTATTAAAGAAACGTACGCACACTTTGACGTATTTATGTATCTTCACAGGTGAACAGATGTGTGAAATTGCTTCGCAACGAAGGAAACCCATGTCAGTTTTGTCATTAGCCCAGAAGGAAATTGCCCTACAGCACTATTTTGAATACTAAAAATTTCCCGCTCTATAACACAACTTAATTTCTCGAAAAAAAGATTCAATTTCTCGTTACCTCATTTGCAAACAGTGAAAATGAGTTTTTATGAAAACAACTTTTCCATATCCCAGTGTAGAGGGCACAGGTGTCAATGTCTGTTTGCCCAAAGGCACTTGTTCTTATAGGATGAGTCGCAAAAGTTGGTAGCAGGAGAAAGTATCAGGTCGTGTCTTCTCTACAGTCATGCGTGCATTGAGTGCATATGAGCTCATCATCACACATGACTTCAACCGAAAGTATTTTTCACGAGCAATGTTGTGAACACCTAAATACTTCCAGTTCGTATCTATTAACGTAAACAGAGTTGCATCACTAAATTGGAATAATAAATTGAAATATTTAGTTTGATTTGAACTTTGAAAATTCGCATCAACAATTCTAAAACAAATTCTGAGATTGCTTCCGAAATATAATGAAGAAATACTTTTTTTTATTGCGGATCATTAACAATACGTGTTCTGCCACCATTTTCGTTATCATGTTTCCAGTATTCCACTGTTCGAAAAACTAGTAACAATAAGTTAATTAGTTAGTTACTTAGGAGCTTTCAAATTTCATTATAAATAAATACGAATCGTTTCAATTCAATTGGTAAGATACTGCTTTAATCCAAGGCATTATTTTCTGTAGAATAAGAAGAAAAAAATGCTTAATTGATATTCACGATACTTGAAGTATATCAAGAACATGGCGGTTTTATTGAATCGCTAATGCTAAAAGTTATGCTGTACTTAACTGGTGTATAAAAGCACGGAATACATTTTTTTCTTTGGGCTTTACGGAATACAATTCTACATTTTTATTGTCATGACTTCGAACACATAGCGAACACGTACACAATACAATGTATGAAACCAGTAAAGAAGGTATAACATCCCAGGAGTCAAAGTACTTTATTTTCTTTAAAAAAAACGGTTTAATCTCATTATTTCAATTTTTAATTTCGTGGTCTATTTACAATATGGCCATGTTAAGACTACTAAGTCTTATTTTCCGTAAAATTAAGTTCCCGTGGTAAGGGTTTCCTTAAAGTAGTCTTCGCAAGAGAGAAACTCAGCCAGGTACTCTGGTAGTCGGAACATCCTAATCCTTTTCCCACTAACTNAAGTAAGTGGAAGTAATGCCAGACTCAGCTCGGGGCCCCGTGTTCGCCAAACACGTACTTACTAGATGTAAGTCCCCTGGGGGGTGCAACAGATAACTGTGACTAAGAATAGACATGTTTGCTAGTTCATATTACGATAAAAGTAACTACTTGTCTTACTAAGGAGTCATTTTTCTCGCCTAGGTAGACATATGCGACAATTCGAACCACAGTCCATTACATGTACTTATTCGCCCTACGTCATAATTAAATTTGTTTGTTTGTTCGTTTTTTTAGGGAGTTTTAGGGCTCGTCAACATTGAGGTCATTAGACCCCATGCAAGTAGGGAAAAATGCAGTTTAGCACCATAGAGAAGAGCCGTAGTGACTCTTCCCCGTGTGTGGGACCCGCCGAATATCTCGACCATACCCACTAAAAAGCCCACCTGAATTCAACGAATACCTAATAACAAAGATAATAGAAAATAAAAGAAAACAGAATACCAATACATATCACAAAAAGAGAAGGAAAACAATTTTTAAATATCATATTTTCGAATTACAGAAACGAACGATGAAAAGATAGAAGACGAATGTAAACATGAAAACAGAGGGCATATTTTAAACCCCCCCGAGAATTTGTGGGAGAAGCCCCGATTTACTCATAAAAGTCAATAGATTATTAACAATAACCGTTTCATTTCCAAAAATTGTTGGTAAATCAGCAGCCAGAACAATTTGTCTCCGTATATTTGAGTATCTTATGCAATCAGTTACTAAGTGACGCACTGTCAGAGAAAAACTACACTCCTCACAAATGGGTTCATCATCAAGTAGTAAGAGATACCTATGAGTGAGAGGACAACGTCTTATGCGCAGGCGGGTTAGCAAGACCTAGTCGCGCCGGGCTNGAGTGAGAGGACAATGTCCTATGCGCAGGCGAGTCAGCAAGACCTCGTCGCGCCGGGCTGGCCTACAGGAACTGCTCCATGACTTAACAGAAGATTTGATAAGTCGGAGCTTATTCCTTTCAACAGCTAACCACTCATTGCTCCATTCACTCAGAATCCTCATCTTGACGGAATTTAGGAGATCTCGTTTTGGAATAGTGGAGAAATCCACGCGAGTCTTACGGCATGCCGACTTTGCGGAAACGTTGCTTCTTCATTTCCTCTGATACCCACGTGTCCGGGAATCCAGAAAAACATTATGTTCTTTCCATTACTTTGCAGTGAGAGAAGCATTTCCTGAATGTTCTGGATCAACTTATCAGCCGGATACATATTCTGGATTGCTTGAAGAGCACTCAGCGAATCAGAACAAATCAGAAAATGTGATCCGCCGGAGCACTTTGTTGATCGCAATGCTCTAAATATGGCGTAGCACTCACCAGTGTAAACGCTGCAAAGGTCGCCTAGACGGTAGCCACTGGTCCCACGGGGAAATACCACGGAGCAGCCGACACCATCAGCCTGCTTCGACCCGTCGGTAAACACGGGGATACGATCCCGGTGTTTGTAGAGGATTAGCTGAAAGTATACCCTCAACATCGGAGCTGGAGTGTTCTTCTTGTCATGATGCAGAAGATCGAAAATAATCTTCGGCTTGTGCAAAGCCCAAGGGGGAGACTTACTAAAACCTTGATATAAGACATTAGGAGTGCGTATATTTAAGGTTTCTAAAATTTGTTTGGAGCGATATCCAAAAGGTTTAGTTGCTCTCAGACTGTTGTTGTAGAAACGGATGAAAGAAGAGGAAGGATAAAAAACCGCGTTGTGCACCAGATAGTCCGGTAAGGCTTGCACGTGGCAAAAGTGTCGTAGCTTGAAGAGTTGTCGCCGGAGGTAAGAAGATGGTTCGCCACTCTCGACATACAAATACGGAATGGGAATAGTGCGGAAGGCTCCCGTTACTAGTCGAATTCCTGCATGGTGGACACTATCCAACTTCTTTAAAAAGCTTGCACGAACAGAGCTATATACAACGCAGCCATAATCGAGCCGAGATCTTATGAATGCACCAAAAAAAACTGGTGCAGGAAGTAGCGATCAGCGCCCCATTCCCTGCTACTCAGGCACTTCAATAAATTCAGAGACTTTAATGTTCTTGCTCTTAGGTATGTCAGATGTTCAATCCAATTCAGACTCCGATAAAAGATTAAACATAAGAATTTCACAAAAGGATAGAATTTGAGAACGTTGTTCCCCAGGGCGAGGTGAGGTTCTGACAGAAGGCTCGGTCTCTTACTGAATAGAACACAGTGTGTTTTCTCAGCAGAGAAACGAAAACCTGTCGTTTTCGACCAGTGGTATAATCACAGAGACGTTCCCACACAGAGAAGGAAGTGTTGTAGGGTTCCCAGTTGGTGGAACGAAAGTCAATAAGTGCTCTCTGCGGTTTCCCTTTTTCTCGCGAAATCAGGATCGCAGTTTGCTGTAGATGTCAGGTCAGCAAAGTACTCAGCCATCACTGTTGCCATTCCTCTGTTGTTGGTGAGAACCCGACCCTGATAATTGAGTCCAGATATTGGGACTCGAGAATAACTTCCAGATATCTTTCGGATTGACTCCCATACTTTAGTGGACGATGTTGTTCTCTTAATGGTGCTTAGAAACTCTTTCCAGGAAGTGGATCTGAATTCTTAGATAGTTTTGCGCGCTTTTGCTCTAGCAATCCGATATGCGGCGTGGTTTTCCGGAGATGGACTAGCCTTAAATTTCCGCAATGCTCTTCGCCTTGCCCGAATGGCGGACAGACGTGCGTCGATCCACCAGGGGACATGAAGTCGTCGCGGAAAAATAGACGTTTTCGGAATGGATTCTTCAGCGGCGTGATGAATCACCTGAGTCAGATGGTCGACCCTCTCTTGGACACTACCCGCTTCTCTGAAGACTGACAGGGAACAAAACTGTATCCAATTTGCCTTTCTGAGAATCCATTTCCGTGGCTTGCGCTCGGGAACAGTCACACGTTCCTGCAACGACAACCAGATAGGAGGATGGTCGCTACCATGCAGATCTTCTACCCAACATTGAAAGATATCAGCAACTTCAGGAGAGCAAATTGACAGGTCTATAGCAGTCCATGAGCCTGTGACAAATGCGAAGAGGGTCGTCTCCCCGGTGTTCATTAGGCATAAATCTTCTCGCTCAAAGAGACAATTCAGCAGTTTGCCTTTGGAGCAATCGCTAGACGTGCCCCACAGGACAGTACGTATTGAAATCTCCAAGGAGGAGGAATGGTCGAGGGAGCTCTGAGGGAGGTCTCCGAGAAATCTCGCTCGGATGAAGATATATTGAACACACGCTCATGGCTGGTACACTGTGAATTTTGACTGCTATAACCTGGATGTGGGTTTGTAGGAAAACAGGCCAGCAGAGGATAGTGTTTCTAACAAACACGGCAACTCTTCCTCTTGCTCGATCTCCCGTGGCGTCGTCATATCTGAAGCTGCTGTATCCTCGCAGAGAGTGTGAGTGTTCTGGTGAAAGGTGTGTCTCTTGCAGGCAAATACAGATCGGATGACGACGCGCTAAGAAATATAACTCTTCACGTNTTGCTCGATCTCCCGTGGCGTCGTCATATCTGAAGCTGCTGTATCCTCGCAGAGAGTGTGAGTGTTCTGGTGAAAGGTGTGTCTCCTGCAGGCAAATACAGATCGGATGACGACGCGCTAAGAAATATAACTCTTCACGTTGAGTTCTATAGCCATTAAGGTTCCACTGGAAGCCATTACTGTTTTGAGACTCCGGGGTCAGGTTCGTGAATGTGTATTTCCGCGTCACCGTCGGACAATACACATTCTGAATCCGAGGGAGAAAGCACAGAGACGTTCTTTTTACGTCTGTGCGATTTTTTGCTTGGTAATTGTACAGGTTTCAGGGGTTTAGTCCTTGAAATCGGCCTGAACAGATACGGTCTTCATCTGCTTTGGAGTCTTTGCTGGGGTGGAGTAACTGGTAGAAAATATAGATTGTAAAGCCCTGTATTTCTTCCGCGTTTCACCGTACGGGATCTTCTCCGTAGTTTTTATTTCCTGCATTTTCTTTTCTTCGAGAACGGCGACACACTCCCTGTTCCATACCGGATGGCTGCCTGTGCAATTAATGCACTTTGCAGGCCCTGGGCATGAGACGCCGGGTTCGTGTTCCTCCTTTCCGCATTTTCCACAGGTATCACGTCCCTAACACGATGTTGTCGTGTGTCCAAACCTCTGACACTTGAAACAGCGCAGAGGATTCGGAATAAAGGGATAGACCAGCAGATTCAGCCATCAAGCCTTCAGATCCTTTGGTAGTTTAGGACAGTCATAAGTCACGATGATGGAACTGGTCTTCTCCAGTACACCATTTACCTTCCTCATGATCTGACTGACCTCAACGACATGGTCAGCCTTCCATTCTACAACAAGTTCGCCAGTTGCCATTTCCATTATGTCCCTGCAACTTACGACCCCCTTGCTGCGAATAAGTGCAGCATGGAGTTCGCACTTTACAGGGTTCTCACCATGCATACTACAATCAAGAAGTTTCAAAGCTTGCTTGCATGTTTTTGTCTCAAGTAGCATCGTTCCGTTTCTTAA
The DNA here is from genome assembly GCA_002313205.1 of Laupala kohalensis. Classification (NCBI taxonomy): domain Eukaryota; kingdom Metazoa; phylum Arthropoda; class Insecta; order Orthoptera; family Trigonidiidae; genus Laupala; species Laupala kohalensis. The sequence goes on along the minus strand of NNCF01146246.1, from coordinate 19,344 downwards.
TCTTTTAATACTTTTTAACGTACCAGCGAGACCTTCTAGTCCTTTAAAAATATAATGTGATATATGTATGAAGGTTCCGTTGTTTCGTGAAATAATTAATTAGAAAAACATTTTCATAAGGAATGCTCTGTAACTTTTCCTTAGTGACTTCTGAAGTGGGAGGACTGTCAACCCTCGGCCGCTTCGAGGATCCTGAGGCGTGGTACTTACACTGCGGCTCGCCCACTCCGCAAGGCAGGGAAAAACAGGAATCATTAATTTTGTCCCACGAGTTCGGAGGAAATGAATGTCCGGTGACGTGGAGCCCCCGCATCATATTACTANCCCCCGCATCACGCCACTAAGCCTTGCTCAACTGAGATGCGGCAGTTGCCCCAGAGGTTGTCCGCTAGTGAGTGTTTGTCCTCAACACCCATTCACCTCATCGCCGCGTAACACACCTTGAGGTTGAGGGTTTTTTTAATAGAGGTTTAATCCTTCCTCGCGACCCAGCCAATGGAGGGAAGATCTCCCCCTTCGAAACACGCAACTTTCCACCATTGCGCCAATGGTGGTCGCTGAAGCATGTCCAAAGCTTATGGTGTCCGAGGACTGGTGGCGCAATACCAGTCCCCAGCTCGGGGCCGTGGGTTCGCCAAGCCCATACTCACTCGGAACTGAACTCCCTGCGAGGGTTATAATTAAGATTTAATTCATCTACTTAGGTGAAATGCTATCTCATTACAGGACGTCGTAGAAGTGCAGTACAATTTTTTTATTTTATTCGACTAAGTCATAAGAGAAAAATGAGTTCTCGCAAAAAAAATGAAAACAAAATATCCCAATATATACGAGATCACGGAATTTCTTAGAATTTCAATCGAAGGAGATCGGTACATCCCACTCAGCGTCCAATACTTGGAAAATGTCACGAACAACAGAAAATGTCACGAACAACAGATCAGGACAGGCTGACTACCTGATTAGCAGTTATTTTATCTCAATCTTTAGAGAAGACTTGACATGAGGGAAACCCCAGGTGAAAATCTCATCCAAATCAAGAGCGCGGGAACCACACTTACGCTTTCCTTATAACCGAAAAAAAATCAGAATCGGGTGTTTGAATGGTGAAATGAAAAATACCGAGGTGAATTTTTGTACCCCAGGATAAAATATCAAGGTACTATTAGTGTATACTTTATTATAGACTCGAAATACATTGGTACACGATGTATTTTGTGTAATTTGCTTTTACACTAGTTGGCAAAAGAATATACTTGAGAGTAATATTCAATAAATTTTCTTATTAAATAAAACATACTTGATAGTATTTATGTTGTGGCCTCATCAACGGGAAAAACTCACTTTTCGTTCATCGCTCTTGTTTACGCAAAATTTGTATAGGTATACATTAACAACGCGCTCAATCATACCGCCTCACCACATCATAA
>NNCF01146246.1:0-17772 GCA_002313205.1 Laupala kohalensis | reverse complement strand
TATATATATATATATATGAGACCATACATTACAAACTGAGAAGGGTAAACCTTCACACAGTATAAGACAATGTCGAAAAGAAACACAATTCCCGTGCAGCTACGTCGTTGAATATTGTCATTACTTCGGTGTAATAATCCTATTGAGTCGTTTCCTCGCGTGAAGAGGTGTATTCAAACGTGAATGAGATTTCGGCATGGGTAGTTAAGCGCTTGGTCAAGGGATGAAGCGGAACGAAAACCTATAGGTTGGATCAAAAAGTTGTATAACAGACAAAGAAGGCAGAAAACCCTAGCCAGTATTTTATTTAATAAAAAAAACTAATGATAATTTTACTTCGCTAAAAAAACAACATTGCAATAGAGTGGTTTCAAACAAGTATAAAAGGATATGTGTATCATGTTTCGCGGCACGTTTCATACCAACCTTATTTTCGATCCAATAGGTCGGAGTTTGAATAAATAAACTTTATTGTCAAAAAAGCAGTTTCAAACTGTTATGACCACGTAGGGGAAAATAAAATAAGCTACTCTCCGGAAACAAGCAAGGGACCATCCCATCAATTCCGATCATGGACACAAGGTCAGTGGCGGATTTTAAAACTTATATTATTTTTTTTACTTCATAAAATACGTAGTTATCCATTTATTATTCCCAAATGAATCGTAGATATAATGCGCAGTGAAAATTCGAGATTAATAATGACAAAAGTTTTACACGACATGAAAAATGAAAAAATCCACCAGAACCCGGAGGAAAACCGGAGGAAAACCGGAGAAAAGGCCGTGCCAGGCCGGGCTATTGAGTTTTTGGGTAGAACCGATTTTGAAAATCAAAGTGGATGATGTAATTTTCTATTGTTGCTTTTCATTTGTAATTATTTCATATTGTTATATACGAAATAACTTCCCTCGTGATATCTTTTTGTTTATATAGGTTTGTATACTGACACCTTTACGAGGCACGGGGGAGGGAGGTAGCGACAAAGTACGTGACTGTGCAGAACGATAGTAATAATTAAAACAATGATTTGTGTGCGTGCAGAATTACGAAGTAAAATATAGCCATAACATCCCCACGACCGACACAGTTCTTATACAAGATTACATACACAATTTCCCTTGTTATTGAAATGAGTACGTAGTGTCAACCTGTATAAATATTGTGTAAATGAGATAAGATATAAAGACATAACTCCAATTATTCGCATCCCGGCTCTTCAAAAACGCATCAAATAAGAAAGCAGAGATATCCGAAAGAGTTAAATAAAGATGAAGAAGAAAGCGAAACGACTTTAAATTTCAGCATTCAACGTTCTGGAAAATACGTGTTACACGGCGCAGAAAAGAGATTAAACAGTATCACTTGACAAAAGAAAGTAATCATCTATCTCGTATACGACGTAACAAAAACATCCAAAGAACACTAATGGGTAGTGATATATTCAATTTCAATGACACAATTTTGCAAGACATAACACTCAAATATGTCGAGACATCTCACATTTTTCTCGCAACATCACTCACCGCGAACTCGACTCATTCTCGACTCACACTCAAGTGAGAGGACGACTCTGAATCGCGTCCTCACATCAAATAACGACTATGAATCCCACCCGAAGAATCCCTCATCAATTTTTAAATATTTTTTTTCTGATTCCCTTGATACTTTATTTTCTCATAAGGAAGAGCAGCGCTTAAATTCGCATTTCTATCTCAAGTGAATAATTTACGTAGACGAATAAATAATAATTAGTTTTCCTCCGTAAATGGATTAAAGTCAAAATTCAACGAAGTGCCCTATTATTCTTTCAAGCTCTTTTATTCAGTCGATATAACCCGTACCAATTCTCATAAGAATTATTACGACAATCCCTTCAAAATTTTAGACCAATTCATTACTAATATCGATTTCGGTATTTCAGTCATCATTTAATCAGCCCTGATGAAGGCCAAAGCGTTGGCATGTTGTGAATACGAGTTTTCATTTCTTCAATAACCAAAACGCAACTAATAATAATAATAATAATAATAATAATAATAATAATAACGGCCGAAAATCAGATTAATAGAATGAAACTATTCTATACATAGTTCGATGATGAAATAAGATTCTAAGAGACAAGAAATTGCATGTACAGTCCGTGACACCGACAAGAGGTAGAATTCCAAAAGGTTCCGAAGTTCACCACACGAATAATACATACGGTTGACGCATAATTTGAACCTTGCTATGAATCAAAGGAAGGCGTAAAATAAGAAATAGATTTGCCTTTACGAAAAGTATTTTAAAATATTTATAATTCATCTGGTCGAGAACAATTTATTATTCAATAATAACACTGAGATAATTTTCAATATCCGTTTAAAATCTTAAATGCATATTAGCAGTTATTTGTTAAAAGTGATACATAAAGGAGAACAGGTTTGTCACTGTGCATAAGTTTAGTATTAAGAAAGCGAAACGAATTCCTAGTGTCAAGCAAATGTCAAACCACGAAATGCGTTTTAGAGGAGGAATCTCACATCTGCCTCCGGCGCTCTATTAGTTACCTCCACGTGAATCGTTCTAACTAAAGCGAGAACAAGGAAGAGAGCGCAAAGCATGCGAGGGAGGACGGATAGAGGAGAGAGTGAAAGCAACAACGGACTCCAGAACTTCTCGCCCCACTCCCCGACACGGCGACCGCTGTCTCCGCGTACTCTCGCAGCCAAGCCACTTTTCCTCTCTCTTTCCTTCGCTGCCGGGTGATGGGGGTGGAGGGAGGGGAACGGGGTCACGCGTGAGCCCTCGGCCGCGAGAGTTATAAACGCCCGCGAAGCGCCCTCGCGCAGCTACTCTCTAGGAGGACTCATTGCCGCGCGCCTCGTCCAACACGATCCTCAGGTGAGTGACGTTGCGCTCTGCGTTAACAGTGTCATCATTATCTCTCACTTCGCATTTTATTAGAACAAAAATTAAATGCAAATAAATAACGAAAATAACATACTAGATCACTCAGATTAGAAACGTTTCGGCCTCCACCTCCGTCAGCAGATACTGGAATATATTCTGGAAGGTCGAAACGTCTCACCTTCCAGTCTGCGACTTCAATGTGTCCTTATACTCATCAAGAATTTAGCGTTTTATAATTCGACGACGGGTCGTTTCTCTTTCAAGTTTGTCGTAATATACCTGTATATTGCTCGAACACTGAAAAAAGGGAGAGTTCCGCAAAACATATTCAACAGAATAAATGATATTAGAAAACAATTTTTTTTTAGTTTCTGAAGTGGAAAGAGAAGCAATTATCAATTAAACTTACACTATGCACAAAAATGGCGATCTATTCATTCTTCCGAAGACAATAGATGAATAACATCTTCAACGCATCCTTACGTCACCCGCCTTGTGTAGTAGCAACGTAACTGGTCGCAAGCATATAATTCATCCACGTACTACGATGCAAAAGTTTGTTGAAAATAGTTTGGTTACTTTAATTAATTAATTTAAGATAAGAACCATTCGAACGCATAAGTTCTACTGTGTTTTATTGTACTTTTTCATTCATATATTAAACCGATTTAAATTGCATTTTCAATGAACTATTACGGTGGTATTATTATAATTACTATTACTGGGGGTTGAAGACTCGCCAACATCTAGGTCATAAGTACTTCGCGCGTAGGAACGATTACATTACTGCACATTACATCCAACCGTCATTTTTTAGTTCGTCCTGATGTAGACGAAAATAGAATGAACCCTACTACGAAGGAATAGCGAAAGACAGATAACCTCGATAAATTATTTTAATATAATTAAATGACAAGACTCCAATGTGCGCCTTTGACGAATATGAAAGAAATACGACCCACTCAGGTTAACAACACTTACTGAGAACACACTCACTGAGGTTTTTCAGACAGCAAACAACCGATTTCACACAATTTCACACTCACGAACTGATTTTTATCCTTATTTTATTTATGACTAATTAGAACTGTTACCTATTTCTATTGATATTTCAACTCACCCGAATTTAATTTTTGACAAGCCATTTTAATTACTTGATGTATAATCATAAATTTTATTGTCAAAAAAGCCGTTACAAATTGCGTATAACCACGTGGAGGACAATAAACTAATTTACTCTCCGGAAGCAAGCAAGGGACCATTCCATCAATTCCGATCAAGGACCCTAAGGCAGAGGCGGATTAAACATTTCAACATACTCATAAAGATAAAAATAGTTCAAGTGTTTAAATATTAACATAATACCAATAAATATTGTATTTTATAAAACATAGAAAAGTCATTTCACAAGTACTTATTACTATCAAACTATAAATAATTCGGAAAGTATTGTTGATAAATCGTAATTATTTCAATAAATGCCGCCCCTAGGCAAGAGCCCAGAGTGTCTTTATTTTAAAAAATCCGCCTCTCGGGTAGAGGATCGATTATCGTAAATCATTAATGTTAATCTGAAAGCAAATAAATTTCGTTTTCTGGAATGGAATACGATGATCTCGGTATTATGACCATAATACAACAGCAGATAGTTATATTTAGAAAAAGAAACTTAGTTTTTCCTCAGAATGAATTCCCGGTGCATCATAAGGCTCTATCAAGGAAAATGAACAATTGAATATTTGTGAAAATACTAACTCACAAGACAACAAACCTTGATCAAAACATCAGATGCATGGATAAACATGAAAATAACCTGTCTTCACGTGGTTGTCGTTTTCTCGTCAATAATCAACATTTAAGGTAGTAAGAGTATTTGAATCTCCCTTGAAATGTTTAAAACAAAAGAATAAACAATTCGTAAAATAAAAAATGGACCTAGCGCGAGTAATATTTGAATATAAATCTTGAAGTTGTGCAGGCTCTTATGGATACTGCATCCGTTGGGATTGTTTCTAAATAAATTCCTATTTAACTTTTCATAGAATCGATATAGAAACTACGATACATATCACAAATTTAAAATAGAAAAAGAACAGTAAAATTTACCTTCGCTTTCGGACAGTTAACAAAGTTACTGTTCCAAATCCAGAGAAAACTAGTCAAACTAGCGACCATATACGCGTAATATATAACACTATAGAGAGTTTCAAAAGTTGTTAAGTACCTGATACACTCATACGAACTGAAAATATTCTTATGTGCTCTATGAGTTTCTCCTACCGTCTGGTTTTCTTCTTTATGAACTTCTTTCTTTNGGGGGGGGGGGGTTAGAGCTCGCCAACGTCATTACAGCCCTTTTTAATAATGTGTGTTGTCTATCTGTTATTTACATGAAATAACTTGAAAGTTGATTAATGTAATTTAATTGTACTCAATACCTCCGAAAAACGCACGTTTTTTCATCATTTTCTGGGATTAAACAAACATACAGTTAGGTTGAAATAAACTTCAAGAAAATACGGGTATTGATATTGGAACTAATTTATGTTTAATACTTTCATTTAACTTTATTTCTTTTACTATAATGAATGTTTCGCTACTTCATGCGTCAAGAGTTACGTTGCCATAAGCTACATAAAAATAGGAGAAGCACTATTACTAGCTAAATTTCTAATAGAATCGTTTTCATAAGCGTTATTGAAAATCAGGAGTTCAATACTAGCAAGTTGTTTTTATACGGTCATAATTAGCAGGTAATCACATTTTTAAGAAGCTTGATAAACATTCATGTCTTTTGAAATGCTACCACTCGGGAACTAACGAACACACTAGCTCTCAATGTTAAATTCACTCCGTAACACATGTCAATTTAGCGCAATACACACCAGACTTATCAAGGATTAATTTGTTGGTTCGTAAAATGATAATGCATGAATAGCTTCCCGTGGTTATCGGACAACCTATTAAATATGCAAGATTAGACTGACAAATTAACGGATAAGCTTGTGCTGTAAATGGTTCGATTGAAACCAGAGAAAGCAAATAAGAATTCTCTACATTAAATGTTATGGGAAATACATGAAACAGCAACTTCTGAATAACACTTTCATTTATTCGAAAATTCATTCCATTCACGATTGCATCAAAATTCAATGAGAGATTAAAACATAGGTCTATTTTTCATCTATTTAGAAACCCCGCCTGCGCATTGACAAGTTAGTACACATAAAAAGGTTTAACCGAGACCTCTAACAGTAAAATGATTCAGCCCGTCAAAATACATAAGGATTTAGTCCTTGGAAAAGACCAGATCTTTGTGTGTGCGTGTGTTATCGGACGATTGGGCGTCAAAGAACGACCTCACGACGTAACAAGCCATTCTGTCAGATCATACGAAAGTAAAAATTAAAAATTATTGAAACAGAACCAGGAAACCTCCAAAATAACCGCAGTGTGGAAACTGCAGGAAAGTTATGTAACATGCAGAACTAACTAAATATCGCCAATACATAAGGAAATACCTCAACGAATCCAATGAAAACATTTGACAGATATAAGTTAACAAATGGGATGAGCAAATACACCCACCAGTTCCCTTGAAAAATTAAACCACAGATTTATCCGACAATCTATGGGATCTTTCAATAAACTGAGGATCTGTGCTAGATGAACGCGTTATAAATGATGTTGAGAGGGGGAGATGTGGGAGCAAAGCAAGAGTAAATAAAAACACAATTCTAGCCCGGGTTTTTCTCCGTTTTTCCTTCGGGTAGAGGCGGATTTATTATACAGGTTCTCCAGGCCTTGTCTAGGGGCGTGTTTATTGTAACAATAAATCGTGAATATAGTGTTTTTTTCAAGTCTTATGAGTTTTAAACACTATACTCAGAATTATCTACAGTTCGATAATAACTTGTACATGTAAATTTTTTGCGTTAAATTACAAACATATTGACATTCTATTAGTATTATAACTCGCAGCTAACTTTTTATCTTATCTAGGAATTTTTGCTGAATTTTTTGAATCCGCCTCTGCCTTAGGGCCCTTGATCGGAATTGATGGGATGGTCCCTTGCTTGCTTCCGGAGAGTAAATTAGTTTATTGTCCTCCACGTGGTCATACGCAGTTTGTACTGTTTTTTAACAAAAAAATTATTTATTTATTTATTTATTTCGTAAAAAGCATTAGTTTTCATTGACTTAAACAGCATCTTGACTACATTTTGCCTTAATTTTAGCACATTTTGCACTTAATTAACATAATAATCCAAAGAAATGCCAGACCAACAAAACTTAACCAATGATTAAAACATGTCAGTTCTAATATCTCCGGAATTTTCTCTCAGCTCTTGATGTGTGCAGTATTGCATGACATGCTTAGATGTTAGAAATTCCGATTAGGTCAGAATTGTCTCTAAATGCTTGGAGGTGAAGCTAAACGTAAAACATGGTTCTATAATATATAAAATCAAGATTTACAAAAAATAACAGGAATTTTGATTTCTTCAGCAAAAATTAACCAGAATCACACTCTATTTTCATTCTTTTGACAGTTTTCAATTCCATACAACGTATTTTATCTGTACATATACCTAAGTAACTCATTGAAGCTGACTATGCCGTGCTTATTCCGAAGTTTCAACGCTTTTAACGACTGGAATATTGTATTTTACATATTGAGAGTGAAATTGTATTAAACAACATAAACAAAAAAATAATTACATCAATTGAGACGCTCAGAATAACAACAGGTTCGTATTATGAGCTTAAGGTTTTCTCTCTTCATAATACTGTAGTATCAAATATATTTGCAAAATCCCTCGGGTACCACTTGAAAATTCCAGCCGTCGAAGTGAGTCGCTCAACGTCCTGACGGTGGGACAAAGAGAAGGCTCTCAAGTATTTCCTTCCTTTTACTTTTATTTTCTCCTATCTTCCTAGTTGTTTTTTTTACTTTTCTCTCTCTAATCTTGCCTACTGGCCTCTGTGCGCTGAACGCTCACCTATGTGTTTGCCGTGCATGGCGAACCGTGTCGGAGGGAATGGGTGTCCTGGTGAGTTGAGGGGCCCATGCAACCCCAGGGGGATTTGTATGTGACTTCCAATACGCTTGCATTGGCCTCGGCCTCTAGACGGGCGATGGGGAGGGATTCAAATATTTACCATCCATCACAAAATGCTGGATATGTTAAATGAAATATTGTGTGTGGTAGGCAACCTGATGTGATATACATGGAGTATCTAGTTTTATAGTGAGACTGTTACCATTGTAACATTAAAGATTAACATAATTACTAAATATTATCTAGTCTACTTAAATAATTCTATCCTAATTACTAAATATTAAATATACGGTCATGATTTTTTTTGATTTTTTGTCTTTATGTTCTAATTTGTTCTTATGTTATAATTTGCCAGACTCTGCTGTTAAAATTAGAAAATCACACAACCAATAGAGGATCTAGCTCAAATTGTTTATTACAGAGGAAATAACATTTTTTGAAATAAAAAAAGGCATTTTATGATCAACCTATTCTTTGCAAATTAAAAGGGACTAACTACAGTGTTCTTCAAATAATTTCCACCTAGGTTTAGGACATTACAACAATTTATGGTATAATGTGACATAGCTAACAAAAATGTTGGGATAAATAATGAAACGTTTTACAGCAACCAATTAACGTACATCACGCATTGTTATACAGTTGTTTTCTGAATTTGACCGTACTACCATTTAAAACCATAAAAATAAAATTATGCTGTCAGCAATAAGTAATGCAAAAACTCAAAACTTCCAATGTCTTGTTTTCTATGTATTTCTAATATCTCGGTAATAGTACTATCTGTTCATTTCACTAATTTGACAAGGATCAATACCCGATTTACTAGATCATTCAAATAGCAAATTACGCACTTTGAGCGCATACAGCAAAACAATCACCTCTACGATCCTTCAAAAAACGTCGAAAGTTTGAGATTTCTGTAATTAGAACGATACAACTACATCCCACTTTCTTAAACTTTTCTCGGCTATTTCGACCATATAAACATTCTGAGTATAAAATACATGAAACAAAACGAACGAGCAGAGAAAGACATGTTCAGTCTTACATACAGTTTTGTTGACTGAATGTTGAAGTTTCTTAAAAATATTTTGTTCAAAAGTCGTACCCATAGCGAAGGCAATGGTGTGGTAGAAAAACTCTTCCGGTACTTTTTCTACACTTTATCAACAGTATTAACACAAACAGGTTAAGGAATATGTCAACTTTTAATTTAATGTAAATATAATTTTATTTAATACCAATATTCTTCAAATCTTGGGCCTTTTTTTATTTATTTATTTATTTGTGTGTGTGTGTGGCTTTATGGTTCATGTCGACATCAAAGGTCATTGGAGTCCGAAAAACATGTTCAGGTAGGGAAAACGCAGTTACGCACTAGGGAGAGCCAATATGACACCCCCCGCGTGTGGGACACGTCGAATGATTCAACCCTACCCACTAAAAACGCTCCTGATCTACAACACACGAAAACTTATCTCACAACATACATCAAACGGAGGAGGGGCTAAAATAAGGGGGGCACATAACATGAGGGGGGACAAAGAATAAGGGGGGACAAAAAATGAGGGGTAAGACAAAAAATGAGAGGAATGAGGAAAATGAAAGATACCCTAGCCTTAATAGCGTCGGGATCGAAAAGAACAAGAGGTGACCAAGGAAGATAAGAAAAGAGAAAGGGAGAAGCAGAGCACAAGTAAGTGGAAGTAATGCCAGACTCAGCTCGGGGCCCCGTGTTCGCCAAATACGTACCTACTAGATGTAAGTCCCCTGGAAGGTTGGACATAACCGTACAACGAAATGATCCACTGTTTCCCCTTAACTTAAAAATATATTTCTGGAAGAGATAGAAAAATAATGTAGTTTTGAGCTTTTCTGTACACCTAGGGCTAGACCATGGTCAAATTTTCGGAAACATATTTAATTTAGGCGACCAACACATTCTTAATAAAATATTCCTCGTTGTACGATTATTTGCAATACAACAATAATTCTCTCATGAAACTTCAACAAAAAATTTACCTGAAGCTGAGTATTCCAGCGTTCTTGAATTTTCCATTGTAATGACGTATATTTATCGGTTTCAAAGAAGTGCTAATTCTAATGTATAATTCTTTTTTTTCTCGTTGATTATTTGAGCACGATATGCAATCGATTCTTCGCATTCATGCATAATCACCCAAACAAGAATATCCTCATGTTTCTGCTGGTATCGATAGCTGAACGATGTTGCAATGTATAACCAAAACTTTCAATTTTATGACACATATCACGATATTTTCCTAAAAAATTTTGAACAATCATTGGTTTGGAGACAGTTTTCTTTTGAAGGAGCAAATATATGTTTTCAAAGTAAATATTAGCGAGTCCCCCTAGATTCACCCAAGGATACAGTTTCAAGTGTAACTCTCAGAAAATTTGATGTTATAATGAAGTGTCACCACAATTACTTTCGGAATTCGTTCTACAATAATTTACGAATCGGCGACGAAAATAACTGGCAATTAATTCCAATTCCTCAAATATAATAAAACCTGAATTACTGCGACCAACGTGACTCGATGACAGTCAGAAAATATTAGCCAGACATCAAAAATAAAGTATCCCACACCTCACCAAAAATTAAAAAAATGTGACAAAATTAAAACAATTTCTTTTCACTCCTATAACTGAATATACTGTAGTATGCACACAAAAGAAACTTGTTTTTTATTGGAACTTTACGGCTCGCCGACATCGAGATCATTAGAGCCCTAATATTTTTGTGCAGATAGGGAAAATACAGTTACGCACTGACAGCCAACACGACTCTCCCCCTTTGTGGAACTCGCCAAATGACTCGATCACATCCACTAAAAACCCTCCTAAAATACCATAAGTCGAATCATAAAAAGACAGGAAAAAAGAGACAATTTTCCTAAAAAATTATAAAATCCGAAAACAAAGAAGGATGAAAAACTGTATTGTGCCTCTCTTCAATATGTGCTTCCAAGGTTCTGATAACATTTTATTAAATACATTCCCATAATATTTCATTAATAGAGGCACATACCTACCTCCATTTAGGAATTCTTAGACATACAAAGCTCATTCAGATTTTCAATTATATCTCGAATATAATGGGACATGGAAAAAAATTAGGTAAATGAATCAGTACTCAAATTTTTGGATCAAAATATTGCAATTACATTTTTTTCTGTAATTCGAAAATTATACTTTATAGATATTTACATCTCGTCGGCATCGAGGTCATTAGAGCCCCAAAATTCAGTAGATATAGGGAAAATGCAGTTGCGCACTAGAGAGAGCCAACATGACTCTCCCCGCGTATGTGGCACGCTGAATCACTTGACCATACCCACTAAAAACTCTCCTGAATTACAACATACCAAAACATATCTCAAAACATACATCAAAACATTGAGGGCAAAAAGAGAAAAGAACAAAAGAGGTCAGAAAAGAGAAAGGAAGGAGCCTAACACAAAATAGTGGAAGTAATGCCAGACTCAGCTCGGAGCCCCGTGTTTGCAAACACGAACTTACTAGATGTAAGTCCCCTGGGGGGTAATTCCAATGTGAAAGTTAGTTATAAGACCTGAGAGAGAGATTAACAATTTTTTATAAGGTTTTAGGAAAAGAAACCGACGTTTTACCGACGCTACTCGTCAAGGTGATACTTCGATAACTACTGATGGCCATTTTGTCCTTTCCTGGTTTTAGTAAAAGGATAAGCGTTGCTTCCTTCCAGGAATTAAGGAATACTCCCTCGGACAATGAAAGATTAAAGATATCCAGAAGGTATTCTTTCGATTCGAGACTGTTGTCTGAGTATTTCATAGAGAATGGAATCAGAGCCAGGAGCAGTGTCGTGAGCTGTCGCTAGAACTGACTCAAGTTCTGAGGGGAGTGTTGTTTGGTTCAGAGTTTGGGGAACTAAAGCCAAAGGAGGTGCTCTCTGCTATTTCCTTTTTCCTCGCGAAATCAGGATCGCAGTCCTCTATTAGGTCACAGCATATTATGAAAGTTTTTTGTCGACGATGTCAAGGAAATTTGATGAATAACAACTGTTAATATTAAATTAAGCCAAGTATGGGTTTTTAAGCAAACACGTGAACTTTGTGTTTGCAATACAAGACGAATTACCGGGTCCTCAGTTTAATTTTTCCCTGACGTCAAGAGTATACTTATTCCTTTTCAGTTTTTCTACCAAATTACCACTTTATGAACATCTAATTTTTTATTGCTTTCATTTTCACGAATATCATGCTCGAGTTCAAAGCGTATATATTAAAAAAAACGTTTTATCGCGGTAGCAGGCCATTTATTTTCTACCGTACTATGATACCTTCACTACAGCGAAAAATTCAGCAAGAAAACTTTTATCAAGTCGCTGCTTATGATCAAACTTCAAAGTTGACACATTAAACTGAACATTATTTAATCCAATTATTTCGATCAAAGATCTTTAACAAAGAACTTCGGTAGTGCAAAACCAGCCTTTTATTTCTTGGGACTTTAGGACTCGCCAACGTCAAGGTCATTAGAGCCCTTGCAGATGGTGGAAAATGCAGTTTCACACCATAGGGAAGAGGCGCAGTGACTCTTCCCCGTATGAGGGACTCGCCGAATATCTCGACCATACCCACTATAAAATCCTCCTGAATTCAACAAATATCTAAACACAAAGATGAGAGAAAAGAAAATAGTTGCCCAATACATTATATCATAAAAAGAAACGAAAAATCTAAAAATTATAATTTTCAAATTACAGAAAAGAAGGATGAAAGGAAAGACGACAGGTAAGAGGAAAAAAATAATGCAAATTAAAACCCTCGCGACAACATGTCGGTGGAGCCCCGATCCATTTATCAAATTCAATAGTTTATTAACATCATCCGTTTCATTTCCGAGAATTAGGGAAGGTACTCGAAAACACGTTTTGAAGCAACACATTACATACTTGTACAAGAAACTAGTAAAGCTATGGTTAAGCATTGAACTGTGTCCTGTGTTTGCAGACGATGAAGCTGCTGGTGGTGGCAGTGACGGTGGCGCTGGCCGTGGCGGTGGTGAGGGCGGAGGCGGAAGCCGATGCGCAAGGGGGTCCAGCGGGTCCCGGAGGCAAGGAAGGCAGCTTCTTCACCAACGAAGCGATTCGCCAAGCGCAGAACTCCTACCTCATCCCTAAGGACGCCACCATCCAGAAAGTGCAAGAAGGCATGGAGGTATGTAACAATTTTGAAATATCCCGAACAATTAGCATTTTCTAAAATAAATGTTCCGTTCTTTTCGATCGTGCAGTCGATTTCGTCATGTCTTTGCCTCGGGAGGCAAAAATTGAAGATAAACACTAATGAACAAATATGTAGTATGTAACCTCAGTTTTAAAGGCAGGTATTAATAAATTCAACATAAAGGCACCCAGGATTTGAAATACACTGTACAAGGGTGTCAAAGAAACCTTTTTTTTTCACTAATTTAAAAAAAAAAAAAGAACTTTGAATTACTATGTTATAACATCTTTTAAACTTCCCTTGCGTAGTAAACCCACGAAAATAGTTCTACGCGAAATACTGAGCTAAGGACCTAAACTCCTTCGTCATGTATGTATTTGTAAGTTAACTTTTGCATTAAATTCAGAATTTGTAGAAAAAATATATTCATGAGCATTGCCTTACTCAGAATTATGACACACCCAGTATAATTTCTGGCATTCATAAAATGAACAATTAATTATGATTCAATTTAATCCTCGTGATTGCAATTCGATTTGGTAACTAATATTTAACAGTCCATAAAAGATAATGTTCTTCTTCACGATGAAATACAATTAGAGAAAGTCTTATCAGTAAGTCAAAAGAGCTTAAATGTAAATTAATTCAGCTCAAGCAGCGCGTTGCTTCATGCGTTCCCGGAATGTGTTCCCGAAGATATGAAATTCAAATGAAGTTATTTTATAAATGGATAATATATATTTATAGACTGAATTAACATATTTTCAACGAGTGTAATACACAGATTTTTTCCCCAAAAAATGAACGTATAAACGTATGCCCAATGACGTTCTGCCATCTTCCACTTTATCCACCAAAATACGAATGCGTATGTGTTAAGTGAGATTAATTTCACTCAATGTCTGAATATCTTAAGTAGTAATTTCACGAACACATTAAATTTATTCAATTAATTATTGATATTTAATGTCACTATTGTTAAGTAATTACGGAGACAAAAGCGCCAAAAAATCCGATAAAATTAGTTAAATACTAAAATTAATTTAATTGGTTTTTGGATGGATCACACTTTTACTCATTAAAAATCATGTCATAATACCTTTTGAAAACATCGAAGGGTTCAAACACAATTTTAAAAAAGAATCACGAATAAAAATGGTAGATAAGAAAAATGCATTGTTTGCAGGTAGCATTTCTTATAAATTAATAAATAAGAATGATCCGTGTGTTGGATGAAATATTAATATTGTCGTTGCTTGATGACTGAAGGTGGCAGCGTACGAAGGCATACCTGGGGACCAGCGCATCAACCTGTTCGAGATCCTGGGAGCACACGTGCCTCCAGAGGTGGTCAACAACCTGCAGCAGCAAGTGGATCAGGTTGGCCGTCAGTGAAGCTCCGTGCTCGCCAGCATCCTTCTCCGCTCCGCCCTCGCCTCCCCCGCATCGCGATAAAGGACCATAACCACCTTCACTAATCTTCTACTGCCGCTGCTGTTCGCCTTGAGCAGCGGCGTGTTGCAACCGTTGGTGAGAGGACTTGCACAAGTGAGGAACTGGGTTCCAATCTTTCCCACGTCTCTCGAGTCGAGTTTCTCTAACTAGAAAAAGCGTGATGGCGCGCATAGGTCTCAGTTCATCTCAAACCACATCTACATATATGACTGTATCCAGCACGCTCCTCACAGTGTCGCATGCAAAACGTCTATACCGCATTGATCGGTACACATTGATGACGCTCGCAGAACGCTGTAATTTATTCATGCCACTCTCGCAGGAGCATGTCAGTCCTAATGCTTCTACATCGAGATGTCACGTAGGTGGCGACGTCCAAGAACAATGTGAATTCACCTTCCCAGAAGAGCTTTGATAATTACAGAAGATCCCCAAGACGAAGAGAGGGGATGGACCATTCCTCTCCCAAAAAAACGCTTCATTAAAAAACCTGGTAGGCCCAATGATGAAACAAAGACGAATGCCCCAAAGGGTGAGTGGACTTAAGAGCACCACGAGGATTTGGAACGGAGGAGGGATGTGGAACCTCACAAGTGTCGCGTCGAGTCGGAAGAAATCACGACAATACTCCTAGGTTAGAAGCTATTTAAGTAGAAACCAGTCGTAGATCCAAGATTCTTTTGTGTGCTTTTGTATTTTTTTTTTGTAATAAAATGATTGTAAAGAAGTGCAGAGCCTTTATTGATATCTTTCCTTCTCTAATTTGTCAAGTGTTCGCATATAATTTGTCTGGGTTGACGCGACTTACAGTTTAATGTTCGTTATGAAAGAGATTTTTCGCGGCTATGTTCGGGAAGTATTTACACAATTATCTTCAAGGCAAGTTTTTGACTTTCACAGAATAATCTCTTCTCACGACGATTGATTAGAATCGCATCATAACCTTCACTCGCAGAAAATAATGAATTTCAAGAGCAAAAGAACTGCGGAAGTTGTCGAGTTCCTGGACGGAGGATAGAGGTTTTCAAATAATGCTCACTTTGCACTCGCTTTTATAATACGTCAAGTAGTGGATAATGTTAACAGGATGCAGTAAGTATATTTTGTAGACACAAACTTAATTCTCAGAAGTAGGAAGATTATCAAATTCCATATTTGGATTATCAAGGATCAGTTTCACTCATACGATATCTAGCAAACGCACCATTTCAAAGCTATTCTCCATTACGGAAATTGTAGAGTACAAAGTAGATTCTTGAAATGTTTTGCAGTAATTTTCTAATATAAAAGTAAATCACTGATTCTAGTTCAAATTCTAAACGACTATAATACGCGTCTAAATTACCTTTTCACCAGAAAAAAATGTAATAACTTCTATGGGACAACATTCAACATAAATTTTACAATATATAAATCAATGCTGTTTCAAAAAAAATGTATGATTTGTAATAATAAGGAAAAAGTTTTAATTTTAAATTCCAATTAATACTTCCATTTGTTTCAAAAGAATACCTCACTGTGCAGTGAAAGAGAGAACGATTATTTATCCCTTTATGAACCACGTCGACGACGCATAGCATAAGCGTACTATTCCACGCATCGTACGCCTATATCCCATGGCAGATAATTTTTTGTAACGAAGTAGTGATATTGAACATGACATCGAATGTAGAATAACCACAGCTATCGGCGAGAACATGAAACCACCATAATGCGAAATAGTCATTTCATCGAAATGGTAGATTAAAAATGCCACTGAAGAAAAATTTCCCTTAGCGGAAGAACAAGGATACCCTTGACATCTAGTTACACTATTCTCAAAACATTCATAAAGAACATTAAAAACATACAGAGGCTTCACGACAGCACATCAAATAAGTAATAAATAAAAGATCAACTACTTCGTTACATGAAACAGATTAGTAAAGTACTCAGTTTAACATTAATTCTTCTCAAAGGCTTCCGGAACCGGAATACGTCTGTCCTTGACGCGCTGTCACTCAGACAACCAAAATAAAATTATTTTACAAACAAGCTGTACATATTTATTGAAAAAAGGAATTAAACCAGTAGGTTTGAAAGGAGTCGCAAAGTAAAGTAATGAAACGCACAATGTTTGAAAGCAAGACAAAATTATTTTCCACCACAAAGCTTCATTTCTCATACTACATATTTAGACAGTGTTGTAGCAATGTAGCAAATTGTTTCCATAGAACCATGAAACGGCATCAAACCACTTCCTAATAACACACTCTACTGGAAACAGTGCACATCAATATACACGCAGCTTATACCAAGCAACACGTAATTACAGTCTGATCACCTTCAACGCGACACGAGAAGAGAAGAGTCGTGAAGGTGGAGAGGACGAGGGAAGAGGAATTAGTTGCCAGCTGTCACCTCCTCCACGAAGCTTCTGCCTCGACACGAATCTTTCCGCACGTCACGGCGACGGAGCGGTGTGTGGTCGTGCTGCAGAGAAGTGTGGATATGACAAGAGCTGCGGGTGGGAGGGAGAGGCGGGGAGAATAGATCCGACACCGTCTGACCGCGCATTCGGACTTTCTCCACCGCCACCGCCGTCCGCTTCCCCGCCATCGAGCGGTCCAGGCAGCGACTGTGCAACCAACGACACGGACATATACGCGTGAGAAAAGTTCCGAACAGTATTAAACTGGTTGAACCCAAACCTAGTACGATGTTATTTTTTCTTGGGGCTTTTGGGCTCGTCAACGTCAAGGTAGCTAGAGCCCTTGCAGGCGGGGAAAAATGCAGTTTCGCACCATACGGAAGAGCCGTAGTGACTCTTCCCCGTGTGTGGGACTCGTAGAATACCTCGACCATACCCGCTAAAAAACCCTGCTGAATTCACAAAATACCTAAACACAAAGATAGGAAAAGACAAAATAAAATTGCCCAATACATTATATCAAAAAATAAGAAAACTCTGAAAACTGTGATGTTCAAAACAAAGAAAAATGAGGAATGAAAGGAAACAAAACATGAAAAAGGAAAGAAGAATGCTAATCTAAACCCTCCCGAGAACTTGTGGGAGGAGCCCCGATCTACTCATAAAATTCAATAGTTCATTAACATTAACCGTTTCATTTCCGAGAATTGTTGGT
>NNCF01146236.1:0-15560 GCA_002313205.1 Laupala kohalensis | reverse complement strand
CGTGATACTAAGTGTTTGAGCGTTTGCCGCTACACCATCTCTTGCTCGGAGCCATTGCTGACTACTACAAAGCAGGACATCTTACGCTGTTGGACAACGCCACGCTGAACCATCTGCCTTTTGTGATACTATCTGTGCTGCACGTCAAGTACTTACAGTGTTAGAGCGTTTGCTGCTACACATTCTAACATCAAACAGCTTCAATACCGTCGACGACATTACAACAATGGCAACTCACATATTGACGGACCACCACCACTTGTTCGCGACTGCCGCTTGTGTCGGAAAGAAGAGATTGCAGAATAAAAAGAGGTAACTGATGCAACGAATGTGAATCTTAACATTTGCTTTCATCATACCTTTTGTTCTATGTCAGACGACATCCGTGTCGACAACATAACTGTAGAGTGTAGTTCCTGGGATTTCCTCTCGATAGCACCGAGATAAATGGGGTTAAGCATGGAATAGCATTCACAAAAGTTTTCTCGCGACTATTGTTTTTGTAGTCACTCTTCTGCGGTCGTCGAGGATGGATCGTTGTCAACGTCTCCCACCGCCGTAAAATCACTCAGTTGGGAGAAAGCTTTAGACTGGTTCGGAAACAGATAGGTGTTCATGAGAACTTATCAGAAATTGCGATATACCCCCTTTTTGATCTGTGCAATGTTGCATCATGGTACGCAGTGTTGTGCAACGTTGTGGTACGTTGCATCTTACCGCTTGTTTTCAAAATACTTTTGGTTTTGCCCCCCCCCATTTTTTTGACACCACCCCCTTTCAAAATTATGAAAATTACACACCACCCCATTTCCTCCACCACTACATCCATTGCCACCACTTCCGGGGTTTTAACCGACACTTTTGTGCTATAACACCAACCGGAAGTGAAACCGCAACTTTCAGTGATAAGCTCTTATCGGGGCTTGAACTGGCACACGTGTACTACTAGTGAAGAAGGCACCACTTTGCCTAACGTATTAAAGAAATATAAATCGATATCTGCATAGATTGAGGTTAAGGGCGATATGAGTAAAACCATATTTCCTCAATTCAGAACTTATATTGAAGATATCTGAGCAATTAAATGAGAAATTAGAATTGAAATTGGTTCTGTTCAATAATAGGTATACATTGGTCTTGACTATCCACATCATTAAGAAATATAATTCTACTCATTTACACCACAACAGAATATGTAGGTTTATTCATTTATTGATTTTATTAACTTAGGAATACTTGATTTTATCAAATAGAAAAAGTACCCCTAAATGACAAGAGGATGGATTGTTTGTGCTAACCATATTTCCTCAATTCACAACTCATACTGAAGATATGTTTGTAGTTAAATGAGAAATTAATTTTTTTCCCTATAGGTAAACATTGATCATCACTGTCCTCATCAAGAAAAAGAAATCTACAAATTTACTCTATGACAGTGTATGTAGTTTTTTCATTTATTGATTTTATTGGCAAAGGAATATGTGGTAATCATTTTTGTACAGATTTTTAAAAATTTTCATACGAAACAGCATTTTTTGGTATCTTCAAATAGAGAAAGTACCAATTTACTCCCAAAATGACTATAGGATGGAATTGATAACATATGTCTTAAACATACATTGTGGAAGACAATACATTTAAATAGTTCCCTGCGGAAATAAGGTGTTAAGGTGGAGTATTTGTTTCAAGATGTCTAATAAATACAGTAAACTGGAGGGTACATTTTACTTGGTGAGATCGTGACGTTAGACGCCATGTCAGTGAACGTATAGAAGTCTCTTGTTGTCCTATTGCCAGCTTTGGTCCCTTTTGAATTAGGAGAAACGATACTCAACTTATGCCATGGTCTATTAAATTAGCTTTTCGCATTTTACTCAACGTGTTAAAACTCAGAGATACGTTCCAGTTGTACCCGCCCACTTGATATTAAGCGTCACGTTCCACAAGGACCTCCAAAATGGGAATAGTGTATCCAGTTTGTATATTTGTGATCACTGAATAAATACTGCAAATTAAATTCTTATCAAGATGCGATTTTGGTTGTTTTCAATCTCTTCATCAAGGAGATAAATCAATGTCATCCGACCGTAAAAGAAGTAGAGTAGGATGGTGTTGAGAATGTGGTACAGAATTCACCAATCAGGAAAAAGATGCCTTGCTAAAGTTGAATGTATTTCAACTGGGAGTAGCAGGGTAATTTGCGAAACTGGAGGCTACTGTTTATTTATCAGCATCACACACCCATGCAATTGACTCCAGGTCTTCTGTGGTGTTTGCTGGTACAGGTAACTAAACAGTAGATTATTCACATTTTCATAGCCTAAGGTTACTTAATCTACAATGGCTTAATATATTTACTATGTATTTTGTCACACTAAGGGGAAATATTGATCAATAAATGAGATCATCAATGAAAATTGCGTTAAATTGTTGGTTGATATGTATGTTATTCTCTCGATACTTGAAAATTAATTCACATATCCTTGCGAATTTGTAGTTGTAATTCTACCATTCTTGCGAAGTGTAGTTGTGCTCTGGGAGACATCTTCTTTCACACAGAATATGGAAAGACGGGAAATGAGAAGACAGTATAAAACAAACTGAAGAAAGAGATTTAATGCCAAACCCTTCCTTGGATATCGTATCGAATATTACAGTTATTTCAATATTTAAATAAAAATAATTGGTATCGTTTCATAATAAATCGTTTGTTTCTTGTTTATATGTAATTTTTCCGTTTCTTATATCAGCATGTAAATAAATATCACCTTATTTTCCCATTGGCTATTACAGGAAAATCAAAATTATTACATTTTATATAACTTCACCTCTCAGTCAGTCAATCAGTTAGTTAGTGAAATATGTTTGGGCCAAATTTTGCCACTGAATTCTAAACCAGTTCCCCCCATCCGATTGGAATGAAATTTGACGCATGCATATACCCTATTACAATGCATTATTATGATATGTATCTGAAGTAATTTTTTTAAAGAATTTTTTAAATTGTGAGTTTATTCCGAAATAACTGGTGGCAGATTATTTCCCTACATCCCCTAAAACGCAGTTCCTTTAAACTCTTATGTAGAGATATAAACAAAAAAAACATATTCGGAAAACCAGTGCCGGAACGACGTTCTGGCGCGTTCCAGCACCATGACGCAACTGATCATCAGAGGAATACAAGTACATAATGAATGTCACAAATACACTGTTACTTTCCTTCTGTTGATAACAGCAATGAATTTAATTTCCTCTCCGTTCCGCGTTTTAATATTCGTCCCTGGTTCGAAATTTTTTTCCAACCGAAGAAATTATACTCCGAGTTGATGGAGAAAATTATTTTTTGAAATAGAGGATTTGACTGAAACCAGTGGGTAAGTTGAAGAAAACATAAATCTAACTGTTGAGAACTCCTTGGGTTAGCAGGAATGTTCTGACCATTGAGGGGCAATGTCAACAACGGAAGGGTGTAGTCCGTACTAGGTGTCAGGTTCCAAATAGGGCTAATTTCGGTAAATATAAAGTTGTTAAAATCGAAATTTCAAAATTCCTTTTTTCTAATATGGTCTATATTTTACTAATTTTTGCAGAAAAATTATTACATTAAGACACCATACTACAGATTCTAGACTTAATTAACTATCTGAGTAATTTTATGTATTTTTCATGCACGGTAAAAATGGTGTGGGATTAATTCACTATTAGAGTTAAGAAACAAACATTATTAAGGGAGCATAAGTGTATGAAATTACATAAATAAATCATTTTTACAAGATGGCAAAGTCATGTTATGTAATTAATAATTCTCACATTTATTGTCCTTATTTATAAAGTATTTATGCCGACGTCAGCATTATTAAAAGCTTAAGCATATTATGGTCAAGCAGAATTTACGATTATGTTTGTGGAAAAACTGACAAAAATATATTTTTATATTCGTAATTAAATTGTGATTAAAAAATAATTTGAAACATGACGAAATGTCAACTTTTGATTGATAAATAACAAATATTTAAGGCATGCTAATTTATTGTGAAATGCCATTCAAAAAGGAAAAAGCTGAACATTCTTCGGTACTATTTTCTTTTTTTATTAACTTTGTATCAATCGTCTACTTTACGCTTTCAATAATGGATGTTTCAGATATGTATATCATTATTTTCTGCAAAAATTATACATTGAATTACAGACATTAAAAACAGAATTGAAAACTAATAAAGACAGCTATTATAAGAGTTTTTATTAAATGTGGTTGTGAGAGAAAATATTTGTTCTCTCTCGCCGTAAGGCTCATAAAAAGTGATGTCAATACAAGTTGGGTCATCGTGGTCTTCTGTAATCAACGAAAAGAGTATTGAAGAAATAAATAAAAATTATGTTTCAATGTCATATTCCTTACAATCGCGAAGGAATCCACAAAGGAAATAAACCTTCCCTCAGTTCCTCCTTTCGGCTAAAAGAAGTTTCACGGCGTTCCATTATTCTTAACCACAGACAAATAACGTAATGGCGTTAACTTATTTCGTCGTTTGGAAGAACACGCCCCATTAGTTGTGGCAAGCGCAAATTCGTGCTGATCGTAGAAAGCCATCATCTTTCTTAAGCGTAACTACTACTGCAGGTCTCATCCCCCCCTCTCTCCCATGCCTCTCACTCCAGCCACAAGACTCCTCTTCCTCCCACGCGCTCAGCCTAACGAGACGTCGAGGTCCTGGGTTCGCACCCTTGACCCACGAGGCAAGCGGTGACAATGGTACTTCAGCAGCCGTCAGGCAGTGGGTAGACGCGTTCGATTGGAGGCAGGTAGGCCTTGAGGTGAGGCGAGTACTGTATTCTCACGAGTGTGTATTCTCAAGAAAATAAAAAAAAAGGGTAATTATCATTTGTCTTTTCAACGTATCCCGCACAGATTGCGGTATTATTCAAATTTGTCTGTTTAGTTTAGTCTGATGAAATTCATATACTTTGTTTAACTTTATTAACTGATTTCGATGCGTATTTTTTATCATTTTTTCTAATAAGAAGTTTTTTCTTGTGTTTTATACTTCAGTTTTACGATGTGATTTATGTAAAACAAAAAAACGTCTCTTGAAATGAGTTGATCCTCGAGATGAGTCGCTCGTGAGGGTGACAAGATGCCAAGAAGTCGGATTCTCGATTTTTTTTTGATGGAGGGAGGGAGAATAAAATGTTTTTAAAGGGGGAAGGTACCACACTGACTGACGTTATTTGATTGGAAATCATTTTCTAACATATTGAAAGCTTACAAGATTAACGTACGCTGGGAATATAACATTTGTTACAAGTTGGAGAAGTAATTTTTAAGGACTACTATACATTTCTAAGTATGTTCTATTGATAATCGGGAGGAGCTCATCTCCCAAGGGTACAATTTCAATAGTCCATTGAGGCGGTCTATCATAAGGCACCATAGGATTTCATACATTTTTTCATTGTTTAGTATTTTCAGACATCACAAAGCTTATGAACTAATTATACGTAAAATAATTCGTTGCACATGTATTTTTTTCGCGTTTTATAAAATTTTCACATAATATTTATTTTATTCGTTGCCTACCGAACATAATCTAAATTCTAAAAACCCATCAATATAATTTTCTTGTAACGAAATTACTTAAAAACTAAGAACGCTACAACATGGCTGCTGTTCCATCCGTCATCACTACAGAAACATACGGTATTTATTTCTCATTATATGTTTAATTTTCCTGATTACAACTAAAACAACACAAAGTTGTATCTTCATTGTAATTTTGTTTTCTCTCTTCCACGCCCAAACTATCACTACAGGTGCTGCCCGTTTTAAAAGTATCTATTGGTTTTTGGGTGGACTTGTAATTTCGTGTAGTTGGCATCTCGGCCAAGACAACAAAGTGAATAACAATCATTAAATTTGGTGTAATTTTAATGAATAGGTACTGAGATCTAGTTATCTGTGTTATCTCTGTACCACCATCTTGGCCCGGGTTTTTCTCCTTCAGATAGGGGTGTATTTACATATTGGTGGGAATGACATTGACACGTTTGTTATTACTTATCACGAATTTTTACTGATTTTAATAGCTACGATTTATTATGGAAATAATACAAAAAAGGTTTCAATTTGTTTAAAAATATTAAATCCACTTCTGCCTAAGGGTTTTTGATCGGAATTGAAGGGATGGTCCCTGGAAATATTAGTTTGTTGCCGCCAAGTGGTCATACCCCTTACTGACCTGAGGCCACAGAAAAAATATATTTTTCAATTTTTTTTATAGTTTTAGCTACTTAAGTATCTAGATAGAATTTACGTACTTAGATTGACATTTCATATACGTCAATACAACAATATACGAATTCGTGGAAATAAATTATGATAATTATTTTGGCTTTAAAGAAAAAATGTAAAACAATCATAACTTGTGTCAAATGACACCTTGCATTCATGGAATCAAACAGTGGTGAAGCTAATCTACGCCACGAAAAAATTCCAAGAAAATTACTGTAGCAACTAGAAGCTGTCATCTACGTGAGAACGGTCTGATCCTCAGAGCGTGATTCATGTGTTGTAATACTTTTTTCACTATGCTATTTCAATTGTAACGCCTTGGCCCGAAAGGGATACGAAGTTTGTAACTGCTTTCCTGACAAATAATTTAGTTATTTGAATTTCCGATATTGTAGANTTTCCTGACAAATAATTTAGTTATTTGAATTTCCGATATTGTAGAGTGGTTGCAATTGCCCCCCCCCACCCCCTGAGTGTTCAAAGATGGAGGAGAGAGCTCCGAACGGCATGCGGGGGCAGCTGCAGTGCCGGCGTGCAACCACACAGCTCGCCCATTTGGCGTTTGGCCGTCCGTCCGTTGTGGCGAGAAATGTTGCACACGACAGACGGCGGATCGAGACAATGGGCGGCGGGCGGCGAGACGTGATGTCGGGCGCTCGCCTGTAATACGACGCCGCGGCACGACTCGCGACTCCAGGCGACCATTACACGTGCGCGGGTTGATGCGTGATGGAGCCTCGACACCACGTCGGGGACAGATGCTAATTATTGTTTTATGACGATTGGAGTGTTCCGAACGGGAAAGATCCGAGCTCCTTTCCCGAGAGAAGGAAAGAAATAATTAAACGTACTACATTTACCTTTGTCCTCTTCCTACGCACAATTATTATTCATTGAAAAACGCGTGTGTGGGAGATCAATTTCAATTCTGACGTGTGGTGACCGCCCTGCAGTGAAGCGCGCAATTACTTGATATCTCGGGGCATTAAAATTACCCACATTTTGGGTTCGTTATAAATGACAATTCAATTGTTCCGCTTTTTTACATACAAATTTCAGGTTTCAAGACGTCCTTAATCGTTGTTGCGTCGCAATTAGAAATCACGATAATGTATGTTAAATGAATGAGTGAGTATGCTTTGCTTAGTAGAAGCACGTACGCTTTCTCATCACGATCCAAAAGATGAGTTAATATGGAATAGCTCTACATAAGCAATAGATCCCATGATTTTTAACTAATATGGGACTACGAACACGATAAGATGTTTTTCAAACTTTTGGAAATATCTTCAGTGATTTTCATTGAAAAACAATAAATCCACGTTTGTTTGTGTCCTTCTTCAATAAGAGGTTTGTTTGGTAAATATTTTTTGTTTGTTTTTGTACATAATTTATAAAAACACATTTTTCGTGCTGATTTCAATTTGTCTCCTCTATTTCTCTTATAATCCTGTGTTCCCTCTTTCACTCTTGTTTCCGTTGCAGGAAGTATTATGCGCGATGCAGTACGCTTCAAAGCTCCTAAATACAAATGTTCCTCTGCAGTTTCAAGTATTACTATCAAATTTATTGTTTTAGTACAAGTTAAAATCGCCTTTAATGGTGTGATCTGTTGATGTAATTAATTCCACTTGAAGGCATAAGCGATGGATAATGTCCCTTCCACCTTACTTCAGCGAGCCGGAATATTCCTCTTTAATGGAAGAACAGGATCCCACCTCTAGGTCTAGACCTAAGGCTGGCGTTACACGAACAGTAAAAGTGTCGCATTGTCGGACGACAGAACGAACGACATTCTGAAACCAAGTTCTTGACAAGGACACACGATTAACATGACTGTCGTTACGTTTTTTTACTCGCACAGTCCGGCGCATGCGCAGAGAAGACTTTGTCAAGTAATGCCTTTCTCTTGATCCCTTCAGGATGCATTCACATTTTTATTCTTCCTTTAAAATGTGGAAATCGAGGACATTTCTAACAATATTTTTTTTCTCAATTTAACGAATGTGGGTTTAAATGGAATTGACATTTTTTAGAAGAGAAAGCGTAGATCACAGCCGTGTCATTGCATACAATCAATTTAAATTGTAGCTCTCTTCGTACATGTCAAAGTAAAATTATTCAATGCAAGAAGTTCGTAAATAATTTATTAAAGAATATGTCTCAATATTACTCATCATTAGACTAAGTAAAAAATGATTAATTTACTTCAATTTCATCTTGCGTTGGATAAAATTTAGAACATTCATAAGTACCCTAAGCAATCGAATCCGTTTTTCTTCTTACAAGTGCCTACCAGTAAAAAGACTTTTCAAACAGTGCGCATTGCATCGTTGATGGTTTTCCTTACACATGAGCCTTTTACAGAGTCCAGTTCTTAAACAAACAGCTACAGTTTCGAACAGTATTTAAAAGTCCACCAATCTCTTTTTATCTCTTGTATGAGTGACGGCATCTCAGAGTATATTTTCTACCATTACATATTCCTTTGCGTCTAATAAATATGAAAAAACGCGACAAAATGTAATTAAAAACATTAAACTAATGGACATTAACCCCATACAAATTTTCCGACTTTATTCGCACTTCTGAATAACTCTTCATTTCCAGTGAAACATCAAATCGGAGGATGCATTCGAACGAAAATAAGGTGTTGACGTGTGCATTTTATTAATTCGTAATAACCAATTGGAAAATAAAGTATGAGTGGTGGTTTCTCTAATTACCACGATGGTTAAGATTTTCCAATATCTTTCGAACTCCCGGAGCTCTAGTATCTTCGTCAGGGGTTTAGGTCAAATTTAGACGCACTTTCTTAAGAGATGAGAAGATTTATATTTCTCTATCTAATTATTTTCTCTGCTCAGTAATCTGGCTAGGCCTTATACAAATAAAATAAATTAGATTTTACAATTTTTCCCTGAAAATTCAATTATTTCTTTCGCAGATGACACATTCGTCTGAAATAATGATGATGGTTAGGAAAAAGTTATTTTTAATCTAAATAATTATCTAACTTTGATATATAATATTTAGTTACTAAAACAATATTTAGCTCTAAATACATCGAAGACCGTCTTTATTACATTTGGTAATCAGAAAACAAGTGTTCCAATCAATGCTAATTTAAAATTATTGAATTTTGATTTACAAATAGTTGAATCACATAAATGTTTGGGTAATACCTTTGAAATGAATATGAAGTGGGATGTACGTACAAAAAGAGTCATTTACAGAACTAAATTCTTATTATTTGCTTTTTATAAATTAAAAACTTCTTGTAATAATAAGGTAATGTCAATGTTGCACCGTGCTCTTTTTCGTATTGTAGTTAGTTATGGAATTTATGCTTGGGGCGGTGCTAATAAGAATGTCATGGTTTAAGTCTTTACAAAAAAAATAATAATAAAAATAACAGCATGTACTCCCCCCTCTTAGTTTCAGACAAATATTTTATCTAAATATAGATGGAATAGGTGATTGATTATTGGCTTAATTAAAAATTAAATTAAATATGGTTGACGAGACCATATTATATTATATATAGTTGGCCAGACAACACAACTTAATTTAATTAATTAAATGTTTTATCAATGAAGCAATATTATACACGATGATTTTTGTAAACAGCTGTATTTGACTCAATTAGTATCACCAGAAATTAAAATTTAATGATGGTGAAAAGAAATATTAGTGCTAGAGTAATTGCTATTAAATATTTTAACAAATTTCCTACACAGCTTAAAAATTAACAAGTGGTATAATGAATATAAATCATAAATTAATAAATTGGATCAAAGATGTTTAATAATAATAATAATATTTGTTTAACTGCAAACGGGCAGATCTTACCGGGTGGCAGAACAAAAGAAAATACAATCAAATATACAAAAATACATATTACAGAGAACTGAAATTAGAAATTGTAAAATAAGTGATTAATATAGGTGATAAACTAATATTAAAATATTAAATGTAAAAACATGTGACGCTGAAACAATAAAGTAATTATTAGTTACTTATCGCACATTTTACGACGGATGACCCCAACATTT
Source organism: Laupala kohalensis (assembly GCA_002313205.1). Classification (NCBI taxonomy): domain Eukaryota; kingdom Metazoa; phylum Arthropoda; class Insecta; order Orthoptera; family Trigonidiidae; genus Laupala; species Laupala kohalensis. The sequence continues at coordinate 5,216 of NNCF01146236.1, read as the reverse complement.
GATTTACCCCTTCAGTGTTCTTCACTTCCCATTTCCCTTCCCTCCATTTCAAACTCATGCATTTCTCTCTTACCACTTCACTTCTCTCCCACTATCTTCACATCTACACTAACGCACCCCATCTTCCAGAACTTGCCTAACCCTGTGAATAGATGCGAACTTGGGGAAATCATTTCCACAACTGATAGTAACATTGAAATTTGTCAATTTCAATAATATTTTCAATCATGTTTGTAATCACTTAATTTATTTTCACTTCACATTCTGCACATCTAATTTTATATTATAAACGTCTACGTCTAAAAACATGTCAGTTTTTCAGTCAAAATGTTGTCAACCTCCACCTACGTCTTTTTCTTCTATACTCTATGTTTTGTTGATATTTTTGGTGCTTTGTATTTGTCTATTTGTTTTAATTGTTATAATAATTAATTGTTCAGTGCATACATTTTTTAGTGTGTAATTATTGTAGTTTAAGGTAGCCAGCCTATACACAGGTGGTTTGCCCTTGTATAGGAGATACAGTTTGCTGCATTTTTGTATAACTGCTTAATAATAAATTCTAAACTCTCTTCCTGTTATACGCCATCGGATTGTTCTTCAGTCGTTGCCTAATCTCTTCCCCGCCATCGTGCTCTTCGTGTCGTCATCCTCCATCACTTCCTCCGCTCCACGTCAGCAAAGTCCCAGAGCGCGTTCTTCCAGCGCCAATATTGACCTTCCAAACAGCCTCGCGCACACATGTTGACATGTCCGAGACTCGAGTCTGGTTCCGGCGGAGAACTCACACACACACACATTCTTGCATATTTTTTTTGTTTTACTCTGGGACTGTTTCCTTCTGCACCTTTCATATTTTTTCGGTCGATTCCTTTTCCTTTCCTTTCATTTAAGTATTTCTCCGTGGTTTGGTTTGCTGTTGACTCTGCTACTTCCGGAGCAAATAGAGCGAGATCTTCTTCGAGAATCGCAGGTGGAGTCGGCAGGAATAGCCGTGACGTGTGGATCGGAGGGACGGCCCCGACGTAGAGCGATCGCCGCGAGCGAGACAGCGAAACCGCGGTGAACCAAATGAAACAGATGAGACCATCCTCCGATGTCTTAGCACTAGCGAACGCCGAGGGGGAGATTCTTGAGCTAGTTGCCGTCTCCTTGTTTTACTGAAAGTAATACTGGCATAAGTAGAATAAAATAACTAAAATGTCTGAATTCGGTCAAAATAAACAGTATTTCATGTATTTATTTGATTTCAGTTTAAAAACATACTACACCGACCATTTTAAAAATAGACTGATTTTTTAATCACAAATATGAGTGAAGTTTACTTTACTTTATGGAAATTTTTTATGGTATCTTTACATCTCTTTTATTGTTCCGTCACCATACATTTATTATTAGAAATTTAACTTCTTCGAGCGTGTGGTGTATAAATCACAAAACACTTGCATACTATTATGCGAATACTTTTACATGCCCATGCGTTTAAACGAATTAAACGAGTTTCTAAATATTATTAATAATATCCTCTTCACTGATAGAAATAAAATAAACAATGTTTTTTATTATAATTTGCTATATTCCGTTATAAAATAGTTAGTTCAAAAATTAATAAAATAATTATATTTCTCAATGACTGACCTGCAATGCTATCCTGGGGCACGACATGACTTCTCAGACTCTACTTAAAAATAAAATAAAACTGTTGCACATATATTTGTGTGAGTTGGGATTCATCACTCAAATAAAAACAAGCTTTTGAATCTAGGAACGTTTTTGTTCGTAATATGTTTTATGTACTTCAGCTGTAACATCATATTTAATATCTTTATTGAATCTTCTGTTCATAGTCACACTATGTTATTTAAATAATGAATAACAAATTTCAAAATTTATTTTTAATATAACTTCAGTTAATGCTTTTAACTGCGATCACACTCTTGAATGTTGGAGAGAGTCTTATAACTACAAAAAACGTTTTGGAACGATGAATTACAATATATTTCTTTAAATTTGATGTATGAAAATTAAATTTTATTTTCGTAAATACAAGTTGGAAGGTTTTCCGGATAATTCAATTACACAAACATTAAACAAGCGTTCAATTAGTTAAAAAATATTCTCTCCTGTCTATGAACGTCGTGTGTTCATTTTTTCAAGAAAGTTCTTTCTCTGCCTTGCGCTATTAGCTAAACAAGGATATGCATTAGTTGTAATTGATAGTACAAAAGGAAGAGCAGGGAACATGAGGGAGTAAAACTGGTTAAGCTCCGAAACATAAAATTTCAAAATACTTACAAATCCTCTGTTCGGAACATTGAATCTTCAAGCACAACTTCTGAAGAGAAGTGGGAAATTGGAAACAAGTGGCAACGCCTAAAATAACTTTAGACTTTAACTTCTGTTCAGCTTCTGCCAACATTACAACAGTCGAAGGACTAATTTATTATGTGGGAAAATATTTTGAATCCGTGCTACGCAACAGCTATCACGTAAAATTGGTAGCCACACGGCCAAGCACAACCATTGGATTCTAACAAGAATGGTCAACTTAACACTGGGACATTAGCTCCATGTTGCCAGCCATTAACCTTCTCTCTTCTACATCCTTTTTGAGAATCATAAACACTTCATGGCAATATAAAAAGAATGTTTTTTAAAACGATTTTTTGTGATAGAATGGAAGACCATAAATCTGTAATGTGATGCCCACATCACAAAAATTTCTGAATTAACGATTTTTTCTTCCCTGTAATGGTTCATGATTGAAATTCCCAGTCCTCGTACACTGCGCAAAGTGTAACATCATTTCGAGAGTCCATTAATGGATACTTCATAAACAGCGTCATGGAAGACGTACCCGGAGAACGATGTAAAATCTCGAAACATGTATTTTCCGCCTCATTAATGAGTAGAACTTAAACGAACGACCAACGAACCTCGTGACAAGAGCCACATACCGTGCGTAGCGAAGAAGCTAACAGGTTTCGTCCTTCCACGTAAATATATGAGATTGATTGAGCATGATAAGAAGAGACCCCAGCCATTGAAACGCCATTCCCCTAAGATTTCGTCACGGTGACGCTGCGCCGAGAGTCGTCAAGCATTTCGTCGTATTGTTTAGGTGTAGAGTTGAAGTATGCGTAACATACTTGCAAACATTTAGTATCTCAGAAGAAAAATCTAAACAAACGTATAGTTATGTAACGTTTATTGTAACAATAAATTGTGAATTTAGTGTTTTTTCAACTCTTATGATTTTTCAACACTATACTCAGAATCATCTAAAGTTCGATAATAACTTGTACACGTAAATTTACAAACATATTTGCGTTAAATTACGAACATATTGACATTATATATGTATTATAACTCGCAGCTTTTTATCTTATCTAGGAACTTTTGCTGAAATTTTTGAATCCGCCTCTGCCTTAGGGCCCTTCATCGGAATTGATGGGATGGTCCCTTGCTTGCTTCCGGAGAGTAAATTAGTTTATTGTCCTCCACGTGGTCATAAGCAGTTTGTACTGTTTTTTGACAATAAATTTATTATAATAAAATACAAGTTTTTATTTCTGTGTATTGTTAGTAGATCTTCAACTACTGAATAGGTATTTCACCTAAAATTTCATTCCTGCGTCCAAAATTTAAGAAAATTACTAGCTCATCCAGTGCCGAGGAAAATGAAACAAATACATGTGTAATGAAATTTCTGTGATGTTTTTTATCCACAAGCATCAACAAGATAATAAAGATGTATGTAATGCGATATTTAAAGACCTACCGAATCGTCTGAGCATTAAAACGATACAAGAAAAATAAATTCATTTATGTTAGAACTTTATGTTAGAATTCAGTTATATGTGCATTATTTGCATCAATGTAAAATGATTTTAATTTCTTTTAGATCAACACTAGACACCTGCTGATCCTGGTACTATCAAACTTAATGTTATAAGAACTCAAAAATTGTCTAACATTTGCTGATCTCATGAACTAAAATTTAGACTGAGACCATGAAGCCCAATTTCGTGCTCACTTTAACTTCCCAGTAAAATTTCATTCTCTGGATTGTTCTGGCGTCTCCTTTCCACAAAGTGTTATTTTTTCGAACATGTTTAAGTTCCGTAATATGCATTTGCAAATGGTAGAAGGTTCTCTTGTACGCCACGCCATAAAGCTGTTAAACAATGACAAATGGGGTAAATGACGCCAGTCTCCATGTAGTTCTCCAACGTCAGTGCTCTCTACCGGCCGGACAGTGCATTACGAGTAGCGCTACCTAGAAGGTACTTCATCAAATATTGGATCCACGTATCTTGGAGGAATAAATAATACGATTTTTTGCGTGTTGAAGCATATTATTTTAGGGTTGTTCGATTAAAAGAGTTTAAATCGATAAATCAACATTCTCACCCCTTACGATCTAGAATAACGGGGTGAGAGAGAGGGAAATGGTAAAAAAATGGAGACCAGATAAATTCAGATATTATCAATACGGAACGTGAGAAGAAAATCGGTGTGATATATAGGAAGAAGCGCGTTACTTGAGACGAATTGCATGGGAAGAGACAGGGATGGGAAACGGAATTTTGAAAGAAATATAAAGAAGAGATGTATAAACAGTCCTGGTAATGTCTATTGTTGAGATACAGGGTATGTTGTAGGACAGTATCTTCCGAAGAGACATAAAATAAATAATATAAACAAATGACCTAAGTTTTTTGCAGACTATTTAACTTTGAATCAAATTACGGAAATTTAGGTGTCACAATTTAGAAAAAAAAACAATCTGTATAATAGTCACACAAAAATGTAAAGAAAACATCACTACGTTTCTAATGCGAGAAATCGTCTGGTAAGCTAGTGCATTGCTGGCGAGTGGCTGGCTTGCAAATCTGTCACTAGCAATGAACGAATTCACCTGCAAATATTTCGCTTTAGAGATGAAGAGTAGTGTTATTTTATTTCGTGTACTTTTTTAAACCTGCGATGCATATGCAGGGTTTCCAAGGCCCTATTGGATTTGTTTTTTACGAATTTATCTTTTATTTTAAATCTGACTTAACCCTCTTTCATGCATTCTCTCCTTCATTCTTTTGGCAGTCTCTCACAAATTTTGAGTCAGATTGATGCATTGGTTTGTGTAAAATATCAAATTATCTATCACTAACACGTGAATGCATATGCAGGGCCTCGGAGACCCTGTACAGTTTCTA
>NNCF01146220.1:521-13287 GCA_002313205.1 Laupala kohalensis | reverse complement strand
TCCGGAGAGTAAATTAGTTTATTGTCCTCCACGTGGTCAGACGCAGTCTGTACTGTTTTTTGACAATAAATTTATTATTATTATTATATCTTTTCCAAAATCATAATCTTTGAAATTCAGTCCGTATAACTAAAATAATTAAAATTAATGTTTTGTAAATGAAATATTAAAATATGTATTGGCGTAAGATTTATCATTGCCTAAATACTATTATCTTGTAAATAATGTCAAATATAGAAGTATATAAATCGTAATAATATTGTATTACACACTTGAAGATAAGTTATTTCTAAAATTAAAAGCTACTGATTATATAAGATTCATTTGTTATTAAAAAGAAGAAAATCATAAAATTTCTTCTTTACCTACACTTGAGGATATCAAAACGTCGCACTTACGAGTATGTTGAAATGTCTTTGTCTTCCTGCCGTTGATCGGAATTGATGGGTTGGTCCCTTGCTTGCTTCTGGAGAGTAAATTAGTTTGCTTTCTTCCGCGTGGTCATACGCAGTTTGTAACTATTTTGACAATAAAGTTTATTTACTTCAACATAAGGCTGAAATCCATTTCTGTATCATAACTTTTTGAGAAAAGAAACTAAAAACATTAGCATACAGTTCACTATCATTGTTGTCTGATTATCTTTGAACAATGCAACGTGCTGGCATATAATCTAAGCCGTATGACCGCCGAAAATTATGCAATTTGGCAGCCTAAGACGACTTGCCAACTTCTACAAATTCAAGATGTATCGCTAGTTAGTATTAATAGTAGTCACAAAAGTGACTATTTGCTGTAAAGAAATTCAAGTTAAAAACACAAACTATGATAAAATATAATTATTTTATTTTCGCGAAGTGTGATTTTCGAGAAATGAAATCGAAGTTAGATTGTGGAGGAAAATATGAATTTGGTACAGCTAGTTCCGGATCAAACCTGCACGATGTACCCGAACGCGTTAGTCACCTTCCAGCACCACATCGTAATCTGGAGCGCAAGTTGTAATTGTTTATGGGGTCGGAAGGAGATGATGTTTGAAGTGAGATGGAGGAGGCGATGAGAGTGAGTGACGTGAGGAAGGAGGAAGATCAGGGAAAGGGGAAGAAATGTGTGTGGAGATGGGGAGGGAATGCTGAGATAGGAGCAGAGGGAGGTGGAACAGGAGGTGTAGGAGTCGGTGAAGGAACAGGAGGAAAATGTGAGGTCAGATGTGAACCGAAGTGATGTTTTCCAGACGGTCTCGGGTGTAAACAGTGCTGGGTAAAGTCCTTGGCAGTCAGGTGTGGTTGCAAATCAAAAAATGTGATTCTTGTATCTGCCAGGTGATGTTTTAGGGAAATGTTTGCCAGTTTAATTTCGTGGTTTATTTGTGGAACGTTGAAGCGAGGAGGCAGACTAGAGAGTACTATGTTTGTGTGCTGAGAGGCCATTTTTAGTTTTTGTAGATGTTTAGACGCGTTGAAATGACCACCCAAGTTAATATCGTTCTGCCCACCTATGATGATTACTGTAATAAATTTATTGTCAAAAAACAGTACAGACTGCGTATGACCACGTGGAGGACAATAAACTAATTTACTCTCCGGAAGCAAGCAAGGGACTATCCCATCAATTCCGATCAAGGGCCCTAAGGCAGAGGCAGATTCAAAAATTTCAGCAAAAGATCCTAGATAAGATAAAAAGTTAGCTGCGAGTTATAATACATATATAATGTCCATATGTTTGTAATTTAACGCAATTTACTGTGTCCCGCTCTTTGAGTTTTTTAGTGTAGGTGTCCAGTTTTCGAATAACTTCAGCAAAACGAGCGTTTGACTTAAAGAAACCGCAGACTGAGAACTGGCTAGGAAGCAATCCACGCAAAACCGAGGGCATCTGACGACCGTGCGAATCAGCTAATATGAGCACGTTGATTTCTGCGTGGAAGTGTTGGCTTCATCTCTGGGTAGCACTGCTTTATGTGGTTTTGGGCGGCTGTGCTTACCAGTGCGGGGTTTGTGAACAGATTTGGGTACTGGACGGGAGGGGATGAAACTAGTAGATACGGGAGGAAACAGGGACATGTCATCTAACACACTAAACCTATTCTGAGTGAAGGGTTTGGGTGGTGGATGTGTCGTTGGTCTAACCGTGTTATAGCAGTTGGAAGGACGGCGAGAATTCCTTACTGTAGTCCAATCGTCGATCGTGTTTTTATTGACCCTTTCCAGCTCACTGATCCGCTTGTCAATAAAGGTGTCAGTAAAGATGAAGACATCAAAAGAATATATGAAATTAAAGAAACAAAGAGCATGCGGGTGACTATTGAGACATTGAAAAAACCTAAATTTATACCTCAATGTAGAAATTGTCAAGAGTATGACCATACCCATAAATACCGTGGAAGAGAATCAAGATGCGTTAAATGCGCAGGGAAACGCCATACAAGAGAGTGCGCAAAACCCTCAAACACTCAAGCTAATTCTGTACACTGTGCGGAGGCACACCCAGCTAATTACAGAGGATGTAGTACAGCAATGGCGTTGCAATAAATGAAAAACAAGGCTACTAATAAAAAATTACCAGAAAAATGAAGACAAAACTATCACAATCAGTAAACCTAAGCAAGCGCAGACGAATGTATCGTATGCACAAGTGGTAAATGAATCACAAAAAAGTGCGAATATTGTTCATATAGCAGTGATGTTCCAATAAATGATGAATCTAATGGAACAACAACAGCAAAAACAAGAGAAGTTTAACAAAAATATTCTTGATAGACTCATCAAATTGAAAAAACAACAGAACCGCTATAGTAATTTTAAGGACTAAAGATCTAAAAATCCTCCAGTGGAATGCAAATGAACTTCTACAACATGAACATGAGTTAAAATTAACATTGGAAACTTAACATATCGATATATGTTTGATTTCGGAAACACACTTTACAAATCAGATGTATATCAGAATTAAGGGATATCAAGTTTATCATGCATTACATTCGCAAAATTCGGTAAGAGAAGGAGCGGCAATTATAGTTAAAAACAATATAATACATTATGAAAGAGAAAAATATGAAACACAAAATTCAAGTTGCAAGTGAATATTAAAACAGAAAAATATGAATTAACTGTTGCAACCATGTATTCGCCGCCTAGATATACGATACAAAAAGACTAATTTACGCAGTTCTTTCATGTGTTAGGAGGAAAATTCATTGTCGGAGGCGAATTCAATGCCAAGCATGCTCATTGGGTCTCACGTTTGACTACAAAAAAGGTAAAGAACTCTATAAAGCAATAACTGCAACAAATGGAAAGTGGCATTCGTCTGGCAAACCCACGTACTGGCCAACTCATAGAAAAAAATACCAGATCAGCTGGATTTCTTTATATATAGACAGATAGCAATATTTTTTTTGTGGGGCTTTACGGCTCATGTCGACATCAAAGGTCATTGGAACCCGAAAAACATGTACAGGTAGGGAAAATGCAGTTACGCACCAGGGAGAGCCAACGTGATTCTCCCCGCGTGTGGGACTCGTCGAATGACCCAACTCTACCCACTAAAAACCCTCCTGATCTACAACACACCAAAACATATATCACAACATAGATCATAACATCAAATGGGGGGGGGGGTCAAAAATGAGGGGGACACATAACATGAGGGGGACAAAAAATGAAAGATACCCTAGCCTTAATAGCGTCGGGATCGAAAAGAACAAGAGGTGACCAAGGGAGGTCAGAAAAGATGAAGGAAGGAGCCTAGCACAAGTAAGTGGAAGTAATGTCAGACTCAGCTTGGGGCCCCGTGTTCGCCAAACACGTACTAACTAGATGTAGCATTAAATTATACCAATAAATTACATTGAAAGAGAAGGAGAGGGACCAAGATCAGACCACTCTCCTATCCTGCTTACCCTCAGTAATATAACTAAACAAACAAACCCGTTATTAACTAATAAACGTGATGGGAAAGCTCCCAGATAGAACAGCGGAAAGATAGAGCTGAACGTTCCTATGAAAACAATAGAGAAACTAGTTAGAATCTGAAAACCTCATGTTAGATATACAACAGTCAGCAAGGAATAATACACCTGAAATAAGAAGAAAAAAACTGGATTTAATTATCCCAAAGAAATACGTGATATGGTAAATGAAAAGAGAAAAGTCAGACAACAATGGCAAAGGTCCAGAACAAGAGAAAATAAAAATAAGCTAAATAATGTGTCCCAACAATTGAAAAGATAAATTCAGAAAATTACAAATGAATCAATGACTAACTATTTAGGTGAATTAACTGATGAGAAAAGCACAGAGTACTCATTATGGAAAGTTACTAAAAGGCACAATAGACCAATCAAACAAATCACATCCATAAGAGAAGAAAAGATAATAAACAGAAGGCTGACGTGTTTGCAAGGTATCTAGAAAATATCTCCCGACCTAACGAAGAACTGGAAATACTGGATCAACCTGAAATGGAACAGGACGTCCGAGAAATAGGTTTTGTTACACTAAAAGAAGTAGCTAAAGAAATAAAATAAAACCTAAATCCTAAGAAACTACCAGGATTCGATCTGATCAATGCAGAAACCATAAAGGGACTCCCGAGAAAAGGTATTTCTAAACTTACGCAGTTGATAAATGCCACTTTTAGATTAAAGCATGTCCCTATTCTATGGACAACAGCAGAAGTAACCAGAAAAACCTGTAAACGATGTAAAATCATATAGACTCATATCTCTATTATCTACAATACCGAAATTATTTGAAAAATTGCTTTTGAGGAGAATCAAGAAAATAATACAGGAGAAACGACATGTTCCTGACCACCAATTGGATTCAGAAACAAATATGCTACAGTCGATCAAGTACATCGAATAACTGATATAACTGAAAATGTCTGGAGGAAAAGAAAATATGTTCCGCCATATTTTTGGATGTGGCCCAATATTTCGACAAAGCCTGGCATGAAGGCTTTATCATGAAAGTAAGAAAATGCTTACCTATAGAGTATGTGCAGGTCTTAAAATCTTATATATCACAGCGAACCTTCAGAGTTAAGCAAGAAAATGAATATTCTGAACTAAAAACAGTAAATGCAGGACTACCCCAAGGTAGTGTGCTTGGACCGGTGCTTTACTAGTATAGATGTGACATACCGGTGCTTTACTAGTATAGATGTGACATGAGAACACCAAACTAGCGACATTTGCTGCTGATACGGCCGTATTAGCGGTAGGAAAAACCATCGAAGAAACAACTGCCAATCTCCAAGGTGCGATAGACCGCATATACGCATGGACCAAACGGCGTATAAAATTAAATGAAAGTAAATCTGTCCATCTTGATTTCATGAACAAAATTACTTATTACTATCCTTTAGTATTGAATAATATTAAAATTACAAATAGAAAAACAGTCAAATACCTAAATCTAGACGACAAGCTTAAATGGAAAGAGCACGAGAAAAAGAAAACAAACGAACTAAAGCAAAAATATAAATGTATGTACTGGCTGGTGGGGAGGACCTCCCATTTGTCTATAATAAGCAATATACTGGTATATCAGCAAGTTCTGAAACCAATCTGGACTTACAACCTTAAGTTGTGGGGCTGTACCAAAGAATGCAACGTTAAATGCATCCAAGTGTTCCAGAACCGAGTGCTGAAAAACATTGTCATTGCTCCTTGGTACATTCTGAATGCTGATCTTCATCGGGAGCTCGAGGTGAGGACAGTTAAGGAAGAAGTTAAGGAAGTTGCCAAGAAGCACGAGGAAAGACTCCATAAACATACTAACATCGAAGTGCTGCAACTGTTAAACAATCAAGACATAGTGCGACGGCTCAAAAGGACTAAACCCTTTGAGCTTGTGTGACAAGTGTTGTCAGTGTAAAAGCAAAGTGCAGTGCTGTACACGATGTGAGCAAGACATTTTATATGCTAGGATGGACCGCTTGGAAAATCCTGACATCTGAGAAATATATTTCACTTTTTCCGAGGTAAGATGCGTAAATGAAGAAACACTTGTGCTCCACCGCCATTTTTTTACATGATCTTGAACATTTCAAATCAATTCCTGAATATTGTTTGTGCTATATTATTAACTGATAGAAATTAAATCATGTTTTTCTTTATTATTATTTATTTGTTTTATAGTGTTTTGTGACAATTACTATAAAAATAAAGAAAACAATTATACATCTCAGTGATTTGACTAACTTGTAATGCTGGTCCCACCTTAAAGTTAAATTTACCGAATATAGTTACGAATACGGCCACCCCATTGCGCTTCAAAATAATCAAAATTTGCTGCTCAAATATCTGCGGAACGAATGATCCGTTTTTCATTCTGTAAACGAAATTTTGTTTTTAACACAAAATTTGAAACAATTATATCTGCAACTCTTCTATGATTCAATAAGAAATTTCTAAAATCACCAGAAATTATTTTTCAAAAATGTGAGCTTATAGCGCCATAGAGGTGAGAATGTAAGTGCTATATGTGATAGACTCATACTTTATTCTAAAGCGTTGTGGTCGGCAAACGAAAATTTGAGTAAATGTTGTGGTAAATGGTGAATTTGAGTAAACGTACGCACGCGTGCTACATGCCGCTGTCATTTTTCACTGCTCCCAGCTCCGACCTCACCGATCATCCATAGAATGCTGCAGACCGCACCCGTTATCGTTCATTTTCACTGTCCTTTTGAACTAATCCAATTTGCGTGATTCTTTCTTTAATTCATGAGTAGATATCCGTGAAATTCGCTAGACATGATGACACGAATTTTTTATTTCCTATTTATTTAGTCTTATGTTCTCAAAACTGCGATTTTGGAATCGCGAAATAACGCGAAATCCACCAAATATCGTGAAATCCATCAAATAACGCAAAATATCGCAAATTGTGCATTTGATTTATGATGTTTTAAGTGATTGGTGTGTTTAGGTTGTAAGTGGAAAGAAGAAAACGTGGTCGTGCAATCCTTAAACTAAGTGTAACGGTACTTTCACGGGCAAGTGATTTCAGTGCGGAGGGGTTTTATGTAATTAGCAATAAAATATTGATATGTGAATTTAGTGACAAAAGTTTGGAGTTTGAAAGACGCGACACGGTAATGATACACATGAACCATAGCAAAATGATTGGACGTGTCGGACAGTGTACTTATGACCCTATGATAAGTGCATATTGCATGCGCAGTGTTGTGTATAATAGTATAAACTATAGTGCCACAAGACTACTGTGTGAAAAATATGCATCATTGCGCCATATGCGCCATTAGGGTGGAAATGTGAGCAAGTCATGTGCACTTAAATACATCTGCGAGATGACGTATACAGTAAGTAGGATCTATACATGTAGACGCCAACGAGAGGTAAGCGAGTTATGAATTAAGACACTCGAGTGTTTCTGAAGAATTTTGGATATATTTTGTAGATGCGGCTTAATTCTGGACCTTAAAATCACGTAAGATAGATGTTGTTTACATCTTTGCTGGACGCGACCTTATGCAATGGTAAATAAACAAACATATCGGAATAATTTCAGGTGATTGTCCTATGCCGGAATATTTCAGACGAAAGCTATGTTCCCTTCGGAGATAGACAAAATCCATAGGGGATAACTGAGGCTTTGAAACATTAACTATTTGAAATGGAAATCGGACTTACAAAAATTTAGCATAAAGTGAAAATATTAAGAGTAGGAAAAGAAGATTGAAGAATATTGAGATTCGAGGAAGTGCCAAAATATTTCATGCAGATGGACTACAATTGTTGAAGATATATCGCTCATATTAAATTTACTGGCCCGCAGTATGGGCTGTAATTTATACTGTAATTTGCGAGACTAAAGCAGAAGCTGCTTCAGAGAAGACCGGTTCAGAACAACGCAGTGGCTAAATTTGAGGGAAAAAGGTATTGGTTGCGTACTTCTTTATAAACGGTCTTATGGAATGTTTATGTTTGATCACTGAGTGCTATAGTTCGTGATACGACGCCCACTATATATGTGACGTGAAGTGACCTGTATTTAGTGCACAATTGGTTCCTCGTTGGATCTCACCGGTTACTAGACCCTAGTAACAGCTCTGCCACTGGCCAGGCCAGGAACTTCATAGTAAAAATAACCCTTTGCGCCCATTAGGCTGAGGCCATTTGGACCAAACTCGGTGGGTGGATATTGGGGCACACGTACAACCAACTCACGTGGTTAGAATACATAAAATTATAGAAGGGCATTCCTGAGGTGAGAAACACGTGTTTCAGAGAAACGTCTTTTCGTGAAACTCGTGTGACTCTGGATTGGACAACTGGACGGACCAGGACTTGTGTGTGTGGGGGGGGAGGTTGGCAAGGACATAAAAATAACTGACTTCTTATACTGGGTACCTGTGGGTTAAACGCAAAGGGACCGAGTTATTGATAAAAGAAAACACGTGAGTGGAGAAAAACCAACCTCCCGCTCTACTGACGTATTGGTATGAGACACCTTTTCTGCACTGACGTACGTTCGGTAAGAAGATACCGTTCAGTCGAGATAAAGGCAGGAAAACCGCATGTAGGTTGACTAAATATTCTATGGTTCTTGTAATAATATTTGTTAAAAGGTGTCAAACCCTTGAATGACAAGCAGCTGACTTCGTTAATGATAAGAGACAATTAGTCGCATATAGATAACTGTGCACATGTAGAATCGCAATTATTTGGTATAGAGTTGGAGCCCTTCAGATATGGAAGGTAGTAGAACACGGGAGTTAGGATATTATGACATGATATTGCAAGCGATATTTGGAACGTAACGAGAAATGGATGGGACAGGGAGGAGGAAGACTATGATAGTTGCACACAAGGTGCGCTGGGGGGTAGGCATGCTTGGTGCATCTCAAGAATATAGCACGTCAAATGAAGTAATGTCAGTAAGGGATAATATGACGCCTGAAATCTGTGCCAGAAAAGATGGAAAGGCAAAAGGCATAAATTTAGATAGGATTGAGGAAATAGAGGACAAGGAGTAGATAAGGGGGCGCTACGTAGGAAGGTAGATCAGCTCAACGAGCTCTTCGTGGAAAAATCATTTCGGCGATTAACTACGAGTCTGCAGGCAACGCTCGTTGAAGGAGTGGCGGACGTATGGTGTGTTGTCGTCCGTATGAAAATGATTACGGAAAATTTACGTGAGCGGGACAAAATAAAAGAGAATCATGGAGTGTTGATTAGGCGGGTATCAATAAAATAAATCTCGGGGAAAGTCTGTCGGGGGAAGAATATCCTGTTAGAAAAAATGCACGAACATAAGGAAGAACTTCGAGAGCACATTTCCCAGGTCGGTGAGGCGACGATTAATGTGCTGGATGAAAGATTCAATATGTTTAATCAGATCATTATGGAGAAGGAAGCGACAAAAAGGGAACTTGCGGAGGTGGTTAACACAGATGATGGGACAGAGTGATAAGGTCGCGTACAAATGATCTTTCGCGGAGGTGGTTCGCCGGCAACGCAGACGTGGGAGGATTGTATCGGTGGAGCGTAAGGATCGAGATTAAACAATAGATATGGTGCGTACTAAGGAGGGCTCGCAATAACATCTTACGAAGGGGCAACAAGGAACTTCTACACATGATTATAAAGGGCTACCCTCAGGGCAGTCATACAGGGCCTGCATTATGGAACACTGTAATAGACATCTTAATAGAGAAAATGGAAAAGGAAAGAATAGAACTGATTGCTTATGTCGATGATATAGCGGTTATAATAAAAGAGCACAGTAGGAGAGAACTTGAACAGGAATGCAAAATAATATTAACATTATTTGAGATGGAGACACAAATATTACATCATACAATTTCACAAATTGAGACAGATGGAGTTATTTTTGGGCTGAATAATAAAGACAAAAGGAACGAGACCCTATAATACGATTCCCAACTGGCGAGTGAAAGTAAAAGACAACATTTTATTTCTTGGTGTGATTTTAGATGAAAAACTAACATTTGTAAAACACATGCATAACATGGGAAAGAAATTGAAAATAATAATGTATGGCTTAATGCGAGTGGGGATACATCGTTATAACATAGGAACAGCACAGTTAATTAAAATTTATAAAGGCATACTATATTGCAGTATTGGACAAGTTTGCGAATTTGAAATTAATTCACGTATTACGACTAACAAGTTGCATACAATGCATAATATACTGGAGTGGAGCTTATACAAGTACCTCCACAAAAGCACTTAGGCGCCCCCACCACATCGCTCTCCCCTACCCTTCCCCCAAATGTATCTAAATGCATGGGTCAATGCCCATCCCTCTCCACAGATTACCGTAGTGCTGTGTGCAACTTTTCCCTATCCAATTCTTCCTACCACGGAGAGCTTTTCAATATATTCTAAATAGCCACGTGGAGTCCCCCACCCCTATGAGGGCGATTTCTCGGGTTCGTTGCGCTCCCGGGAAGATGCACACCAATCCCCGCACTACCCCCTCGAGGTTACTTAAACCGGTGACCACCCGTCCGAACGAACCTTCTTTTATGGGGAGCTCGCTGGAGTCGAACCAAATAGGGACGATCGAGAGTAGGCTGCGTCGTGCCCGCAACCTTGCGAGATCGTCCCGCTCTGCTCACCGTGACTTTCCAGAGCGCAACCGTAACAGTTCTGATGACGACCTGTCTGACGGTAAATAAAAGCACTAGGAACATTTTGACGGACCCTGCCGTCCTTTCGGGCCATCAGGCATGTTTATTCAATATGTTGAGTTCTCGCCCGATAAAGGCATGTAACGTAGATGTTTAATTACTCGCCCATGAGGGCATCATTAGAACTGTTTAATTACAAGCTCGCTTCGGGCTAATTTCAATCATTAAACCTTTTTTTATATTTTACTATATGTCTCTATTTTATTAACCAAGCACCAAGGGATGAACGGGGAATCCACTTTAAAAACCTCATTGCCAAGCGAGTCACTCTAACTATTAACTCTGAGGACTATCCCTTCCATCGTTGGGACGAAGGCGACGCTATATTTTATAGCAAGCACCCCAACGTGACACGTTTTTTTAGATATCGTGGACCTTACGAGAGATATATAAAGGCGGTCCACTGGGAAGCCATACGGTACCATTGTATTGGAACATTTTCTTAAACAAGATACTTCTGCGAATGGACTATGATGTTCGAATCGCTGCTATGTGATTCTACTAATTTGAGAGAACAGTCGTTTAAAGTTGGAGAGGAAGGCAAAAGAAGTACTATAGCGTTTTGAAGATATTAGAAAGTTATACAAGCTACGTATAAAAATAATAATAATAAATTTATTGTCAAAAAACAGTACAGACTGCGTCTGACCACGTGGAGGACAATAAACTAATTTACTCTCCGGAAGCAAGCAAGGGACCATCCCATCAATTCCGATCAAGGGCCCTAAGGCAGAGGCGGTTTCAAAAATTTCAGCAAAAGATCCTAAATAAGATAAAAAGTTAGCTGCGAGTTATAATACATATATAATGTCAATATGTTTGTAATTTAACGCAAATATGTTTGTAAATCTACATGTACAAGTAATTATCGAAATATAGATTATTCTGAGTATAGTATTTAAAAATCATAAGTTGAAAAAACACTAAATTCACGATTTATTGTTACAATAAACACGCCCCTAGACAAACCCTAGAACACCTGTATAAGAAATCCGCCTCTACCCGAAGGAAAAACGGAGAAAAACCCGGGCCAGGATGGGGCTACAGGATTTATGTACACAACCGTGCCAATGTTGAGTACACATAAAACTAAATTAATATGAGCCATAAGACAACACAATCATGCAAGAAAATAGTTCTTTTTTAAATTGAGATACGTTATTTAAAAAATACTACAGCAATGGCGTGATAAAGTACAAGACGGATTTAACTTTCATTAAAATCAATAATATCTTTTACATTGTAGAATAACTGATGCAGGAGCTAGTTTTTAACCGCGGATTTGAAGAGATTCATAATATCTTTTATATTCTTGGGAAGGGAATTAAATAGAACGATTCCCGAATGATAAGGTCCTTTTTGGCAAAGAGTAGTTGACACTCTAGGGCGATGAATATTACTACTATTGCGAGTATAGTGTTCGTGAACGCGACTGTTTCGTATAAAGCAAGGGTGGCACTTCAGTAATTCGGTCTTAACAAACACGACCGTTTCAAAAATATAAATGCAAGGAAGTGTTAAGATATTTAATTCCTTGAATAAATGTTTACAAGAGTTTCGGGGGTGAGATTTCCAAATTATCCGAACTATCCTCTTCTGAATTCTGAATACAATGACCAGAATTACCCCAGAAGGTAATGCCGTAACGTAAATGGGAGTAAACGTTTGCAAAATAAACGCAACGGGAAATACGTGGACTAACTGCGTTAACTATTTTTCGGAATGCGTAACACAATTTGCTTAATTAGGAATTAAGATTGTCAACGTGACAATTCCATTTGAGGTTGTCTTGAATATGGAGACCTAAGAATTTTGTATTCGCAACAGTTTTTAATTGTGTTCCGTTTAAAGAAAGAGAAACCTGGGGTAAAGATTTTGTGATACTATTGTGAAATGACATAGATACTGTTTTGTCAATGTTTACAATGAGACGATTTGCATGGAACCAAGTCGAAAGGTTAGACAAAACTTTTTGAGCATTGGCGTGTTTACATAGTAAATTAGTGTCATCAGCAAAAAGAACCATTTTGCAATCTGATGTGGATGATGACATGTCGTTCACATACAATAAAAA
>NNCF01146188.1:0-10472 GCA_002313205.1 Laupala kohalensis | reverse complement strand
ACACTCTTACACACAGCTCTACTAAACGAGAGGGATACTTTATCGTGGACTTGGAAGCATTTTCTAACATTTGCGTCTTTCCGACACCGTAGTTGACTTATATACCGAGCTGATTTTTCCGAATGTGTATCTTTATTGGAAGACTCCAGTTTGCTTGTTTGCAACCGTCAGATAGTTACAGAATATGGAAAAATATGTCAGAGATATACAACTACGTGAAAAGCAGTCTAAAATCACAAATTTTACTTGGGTGCAATGCATACCGATGAAACGTTCAAAATTGGTTTCATGAAACGCGTTGTACTGGTGTGTTATACGTCTTAACGTAAGTCAAGTGAACAGCTTTCGAACAATCTGATAATAATTGTTCATGTGCAAGATGACATACGATCTAGACAAAGATGATAAATCAGATTAAAAATTATTTACTGCCACGCACAAAAANCGAAGAGCTTACTATATTGTTGACTTGGAAGCATTTTCTAAAATTCGCGTCTTTCCGACACCGTAGTTGACTTATTTCCCGAACTGATTTTTCAGAATGTGTTTCTCTATTGGAAGATTCCAATTTGCTTGTTTGCAACCGTCAGATAGTTACGAAATATGGAAAAATATGTCAGAGATATACAAACAACTACGTGAAAAGCAGTCTAAAATCTCAAATTTTACTTGGGTGCAATGCATGTCGATGAAACGTGCAATATTGGTTTCATGAAACGCGTTGTATTGGTGTGTTATACGTCTTAACGTAAGTCAAGTGAACAGCTTTCGAACTATCTGATAATAATTGTTCATGTGCAAGATGACATACGGTGTAGACAAAGATGATAAATCAGATTAAAAAATTATTGGCTGACATGCCCAAAATTATAGATTCGATCTTGCTATTGGTGTAAAAATTGTTACAAAATTGTTTTAAATGTTCTTATATGGAACATTCCACATTATTTTTCCAAGACGTTTGTCACAGTTTACAATATGATTCAATGGAAGAATATTTATAGAAAACGTTCAGGGAGGTATGCCTATGCGGGCGAGGAATATGGTGGAAAAATCCCCCCCTTCCAGAAATTAAAAGAAGTTTGTCTTTATTGAATTTGTTCTAATAGTTTTACGCGGATACATACACGAACAAATGTATATGTAAGAAAGACTCATTTTCTTCTTATAATCCTACCACATCTGGTGCTTACATAGTCTGTAAAATGAATGATCTAGCATATAATCTCCCAGTAATTGTGCATTCGAAAATATGCCTTCAGTCTCCCCAGCTTTAATTCTCTTGAAATAAGGAATATCCCCACCTCGTAGATTTTGTGCAGAAACCCATTATTTTGAGTGCACAACAAAGGAGTTTTCATCTTGTGTACCCCTTCCCCTCCTGCTTGTAAATTCGTCACCATATTTTTTATTTATATTGACAGAAATACTTCATACACAGAAATTTATTTTTGTTCGTTCCTATATTAAAAATTTCACTTTAACATATTCTTTGAGGGAAAACGTCAACCTTACTTCAAATATCTTCATAAAGCTTTCTTCTTAGGACACAAACCACACAAATGCATCATCTATTCAAAATTAACATTTCTGAAGTGTTAAATTAAGTCTTTTTTTGTTCCTTGAATTAATGTTTCAGCAAAGGTTTGTTTTTGTAGATGAATTATTAACGGGAAATAAAAAATGATAACAATAATAGGAGAGAAATAGGAAAGTGTAGAATTAGAAAAGGTATGTATTTAAATGATGCACATTGTAATATACATGAGAATTTTAATAACTACAATAATTCCTTGCATCCTTCATTAGTCACACTCCATTATAGATACATTATTGATACATTTTATGAATATAATTCTTTAAAATAACTTGTTGGTCCGCATTGAGTAAATGACTTTACTATATAAAATAATACATAGAAAAAAGTTTAAAATAATTCTTTAATTTGCATAAAGCAAAGAAAAAAAAATTACGAAATATAAAAACCACTTCAAAAACTATAAAAATTGGGGGCAGTTTTGAAAAACAATAACTTCTTTCCAGCAACGTCATACCCAGCAACATTTTTTGAATTGAGAAGTTTACAACGGAAAAGTAATCAAATAAATGATCAAGAGTAAATGATCGATGGAGCTACATAAGTTTGATGTTAAGTTTTCGAAGGAGACACTTTAACATTTTTAGTCAATAATAAAGTGATTTGTGAAGTAGTAAACCCTACTAATGCTAATTATGAAAGATTGTAAGGTAACTGTTCTTTTTCTTTTATATATTTAGGTATTAATAAGCTTTATAAATTTCTTAGGTTAATTGATTAAATTTTTTCGAAATTTATATCAAGATAATTTGTGGGCACGTTTTACTGACATTACGCATGCGAAGNTAATTTAATTTGATTTGTGTGGAGTTTATTTTCTTTAATCTTAATTTCTTTCTAATTTTTAATTATTATTTACTTGAATTTAATTTCTCTTAGTCACTTGTGTTTTGTTTAGTTGCCTTATTAATTAAGATTGGCTTGTACTTCATTTAGTATGCATGTAATAATTGTCATTTTTGTTCATACTATACCATGGAACTTATGGCTTTGTATGTCTCTGAGCAAATTTGGTATCTTTTTGTAATTTTTATTTTGTAATGGTTTACTTTGGTTGTTCGACTTATCAGACACTGCTTAATGCCGTGAGAATTATTTCATTTTGTGAAGAGAATATTTTTTAATTGTTCAGTGCAGTTTGTACTTCCTTTCTTTATCGCAAATTCCAGCGGTGTCAGTCCATCAGCGTTTTGAGCATCGACATATGCTCCTCTCTTCAGAAGGAGTTGTACAGTTTCCACATGGTCTCCTTTCACAGCTTTGTGCAATGGAGTTTTCTCCCTCTTATTACGTGCGTTTATATGGAAATCTTTATCCAACAAACATTGAACAACGGAGGTGTGACCTTTTCTACAAGCGTCATGGAGTGCTGTATCGCCATAAAAGTCACGACTATTTATTGGAGAATCGTACTCCAACAATAAATCTACGATTCTTTTAATTCCATTCCACGCTGCTATTTGAATTGGGAGTGTGCCAAAATGATCTGACTGTGTTACATTCGCTCCCTTTTCCAACAGAAACCTGACTACATCAACATTTCCATTGCGAACTGCAACTGACAATGGTGTCTCACCTTTTGCATTTGTTGCGTTATTGCACCCCGTATCCTCCAGCAAGAGTTCTATTGTGCTCATCATTAAAAACTGTAAATGATTATACCTAAAATGGGAACATTATTAAATATTTCCACAAATATTAATTAACTTCAACCCTAATAACTTCTTTAAATATGAACTACAATCATTAAATTGATGAGGGAGGGAAGTGATAATTAACGTATGTTTTGACTTGACATATCTTCACATATGGATGATACTGAGTAGTAACTGACTAGCTCTCAAACAAGATGAGAGGCCAAGATTTGGAAGCAGGGTAAATGTGCTCTGGAAGATTCATTGAAATTTGATCATTATGCTTGGGTGACGAAGGAGGTAGCCATTGCAGATTGTCAAGTTCTCACGATAGTAATCAATGGCTGTTCTGGACAGAGATGCTTCATTAGCAGGCTCACTGCATCCAATACTGTAAACTACAATGTGTAGAACTGATCAATTGTAAACTTCATTTTCTTGTTTGTGACATCTCTCCAATTTTAAACTTAAAATAAACAGTGAGGAGACCAGTATTATTTTTAACGTAATTAGAACCTGCAAATTTAGAATAATACAATAATTATTGTGATTATTGTGATGTGACTTTATCACAATAATTATTGTATATATCATAGACATTTATCATAGCTGGTCACTATTACAATAATTATAAAAAAGGAAAGTTATTTCATAGTTACATGAGGTAATGCCAAATAAGACCTGCATTTCCTGGCTTCTTAAAATTTAACTCTTATTTTAAACTAAATTTTGTCTTATTAATCTTGAAGCACACGCGCAAAAAAATGGAATTTAAACATACAGGCGGTGAAGATTCCACCCCTAAGTAAAAGATGTTTAAATGAAGTAATTTGGTTTAATTTTCATATAATTTTTTTTCACAAGGAGAAACATTTTGATAATGTAATTTTATTATTATGAACATGCTAAAACCATTTTCTAAATCCTTTTAAAGTGTACAAAAAAGAACTCCTGCTCTGATAAATAAATAAATAAATTTATAGTTAAAAAACAGTACAGACTGCGTATGACCACGTGGAGGACAATAAACTAATTTACTCTCCGGAAGCAAGCAAGGGACCATCTTATAAATTCCGATCATGGGCCCTAAGACCGAGGCGGATTCAAGCATTTCAGCAAAAGTTCCTAGATAAGATATAAAGTTAGCTGCGAGTTATAATTAACATAAAATGTAAATATGTTTGTAATTTTACGCAAAAAATTACATGTACAAGTTATTATTGAACTGTAGATTATTCTGAGTACAGTGTTTAAAAATCATAAGAGTTGAAAAACCACTAAATTCACGATTTATTGTTACAAAAAACACGCCCCTAGACAAAGCCTAGAGAGCCTGTATAAGAAATCCGCCTCTACCAGAAGTAAAAACGGAGAAAAACCCGGGCCAGGATGGTGCTACAGAATTAATATACACAACCGTGCCAAAGTTGAGTACACATAAAACTAAATTAATATGAGCCATACGGCAACACAATCATGCAAGAAAATAGTTTTTGAAATTGTTAAAGTTATTTAAAAAGTACCACAACAATGACGTGATAAAGTTCAAGACGAATTTAACTTTTATTAAAATCAATAAATTCTTGTACAGTGTAGAAGCACTGGTGCAGGAGGTAGTTTTTAACCGCGGATTTGAAGATATGGAAATTCATAATATCTTTTATATTCTTGGGCAGGGAATTATATAGATCGATTCCCGAATGATGCGGTCCTTTTTGGCAAAGAGTGGTTGAACCTCTAGGCCGATGAATATTACTACTAATGCGAGTATCGTGTTCGTGAACGAGACTGTTTCGTATAAAGAAAGGGTGGCTCTTCAGTAATTCGGTCTTAACAAACACGACTGTTTCATAAATATAAATGCAGAAAAGTGTAAAGATATTTAATTCCTTGAATAAATGTTTACAAGAGTTTCGGGGGTGAGATTTACAAATTATACGAACGATCCTCTTCTGAATTCTTAAAGTTTGAATACTCTGACCAAAATTACCTCAGAAGGTAATGCTGTAACGTAAATGGGAGTACACGTTTGCAAAAAAAACGCAACGGGAAATACGTGGACTAACTGCGTTAACTGAGATTCGGAATGCGTAACACAGATTGCTTAATTGGGAATTAAGATTGTCAATGTGACAATTCCATTTGAGATTATCTTGAATATGGAGACCTAAGAATTTTGTATTAGTAACAGTTTTTAATTGTATTCCGTTTAAAGAAAGAAAAACCTGGGGTAAAGATTTTGTATTACTATTGTGTAATGACGTAGACACTGTTTTGTCAGTGTTTACAATGAGACGATTTGCATGGAACCAAGTCGAAAGATTAGACAAAACTTTTTGAGCATTGGCGTGTTTACATAGTAAATTAGTGTCATCAGCAAAAACAATCATTTTGCAATCTGATGAGGAGGATGACATGTCGTTCACATACAATAAAAACAGTATATGGCCGAGAATTGAACCTTGGGGTAATGTGCAAATAAGTAGCTTTGTTTCTGAAAGACAACACCCAAGTATTTTATAACAATAAAATACTTGGGTGTTGTTTTTAAGAAACAAATTTAGTTTAGGATATTTCTACCTGTTGATATCTATCTTTTAAATAAGAAGTTAGCCACTGATGTGGAAGTACACAAATGCCTAAAGAATGCAATTTGGAAAGGAGAATTTCGTGATCGATGACATCGAATGCTTTAGATAAGTCAAGAAAAAACACCCTGAGGATGTTCTCCGCGGTCTTCAATGTGGTAACATCGTTTAATAAGAAAATATGGCGCTTGTAGTGGAAAAGGATTTCTTAAAACCGTGTTGATCGTCACAGAGAATGGTATTTTTTGATAAAATATCTAGAAGACGCTTATAGAATATTTTTTCTAGGATTTTTGAGAAAGTGTGTAGTAGAGATATTGGTCGGTAATTTCCTATATTAAGTTTGTTTCCTTTCTTGTGTAAAGGTTTCACTTTAGCTCTCTTAAATATGTTGGGAAACACCCCTCCCTATAAAGAACTATTAAAAATATTTATGAGTGGATTTAATATAGCGTGGGACGAAGATTTAACAAGAAACTCAGGTATATCATGTACGCCTGTTGAAAATTTGTTTTTTAAGGAGCTGATGATTCTCATGACTTCACTAGCGTTAGTTTCGGAAGTGAACATAGAATTGGGTACGTGGGTGGATATAATTGGAGGACATTGATTTGGATATATTGAGTTCGTTATTTTACCAACTTCTGAGAAGTGAGAATTAAACAAATTAGCGATGTCCTGAGGATTTGATACGATTTTTCCATCGTTTAGTAAACAGTGATTTTCTTCGCGATTTTCAGAAGTTGACGTGTAATTTTTAACAATTTTCCATATGGCTTTCATCCGGTTGTTCCATTTTAGTATAAAATTCTTTAGGTTCTCAATACGCAGACATGTCAAAGAAGTACTTCTTTAGCAACTAACATTGCCTCTCAGTGAACCTAGCCCCCCCTTCAAGGTTCAGGGTGAATAAGGTGACTGGCCAGGATGTGAGGGTGGACATCTAGAAAGTGATGGATCCTTCTAGGTGCGGTGCCTCAGAACATTGTGGCAACTGGAAATATTTTTTAGAGAGAACACATGCATGGGGAGGATCACACCTTGTACAGTAAATGATGGCTCTTTGACAGGAAGATAAGTGTGCGATAACCGTTTATCTTTACGTATGTCACATCCTTAATAAATTAAAGAATACATGGAAGAAAAGCTCTATGAATAGAATTAAAAAAGAATAAGTGACGGGTAAACTAGATATATGAAATTTATGTATGAATAAAGAAACATTTCACGGCAAGAAGAATGGATCATAACCACTTTGCTAAAAATAATTGACATTTATGAAGACACAAGAAATAATTTTGACACAAAGTGTGTCATAGTTTCAGGTTTACAGAGGTCTTTTTGTATGCTACTGAATTATTATAATATTTCCACAAACATGTGCACATATTAAAAATTTTGGTGAAGTAATAACAAGAATGTTGAAAACTTTGACAAAGCTTTGATGGAGTATGTTAATGAACTGCAATAAAAAAATAATAAAATTGTACATGTTCATAAAATCATTATTTTACAAATAAATTAAAAAATGAAAAAAATTTATTGTCTACGTAAAGAATGCTTGTTTGATATTTCATGCATTGTAAAGTCTAAATGGAATATTGGTCATAATTATTTTAATGATATGTGTAATTAATATATAAGAAAGAATGGTTAATATTCATCTGTTGAGACTTGAGTCTTATTTTACGTCAAGGAAACTCATGGCCTCTAACCATGATCTACCATCCATAGAGTATCATGAATTGCCTCAAACTCCACCTGCTGTCAAAAACGAGAGTTCATCTATGGTACTATTTCTACAACCACCTCACTAAAGACTCCCAGAAGATCTACTGGCTTCAATCTACTGCAACATATTCTTCAAATGGGAAAACAACATTTTCAGTTTGGAAGAGTAAAGGTTTATATAATAACCTTCCCACATTCCTGACAAATTCAGAAAGTTATTCGTCATGAACATCTTAGCATTATTCTAAAAGAATTCTTATAAATAGTAAGCCGGCCATGAATTTTTACATGTTCCCTGGAATGGTTGAAAATGCTTACATTGCTGATGGACAAGAAATCAAACCTCCAACACTTGGCAACATTTAGAAATGACTCACTTCTTTTTCCGATTCTTCCTTGATATAATTGCTCACACGTAAAAGTATGTCTGATGTATTATTACTTGTCTTTTCCTATGTGTTTCAAGAATGTTAAGGCAACAATTATTTTTAGCCCTGGTTTTATTTCTGCTTATTTTCGTCCCAGTGTCAGATCTCTAGAGGGATGTGGCTATAGCTCCCATTTGACCTGAACTTTCAACCTATAAATTCATACTTTGCCACTTTAATCGAATTTCATCAAAAAAAGATTGGTTTGAAATTTAGCTTTCAGGTATGACGTATTATTCTCTCTGAATCATTACAACATTGGGTCAAATCTTGACATACATGTACAGAAATATTTTGAACAAAATTACTTNAGTGATAAATTAGTAAAAGCTAAACATGCTATTGATAAAATGAAGCTAAACTCAAATGATTTAACAAATAATGAAAGTGTAAGTATTAGTAATAGAAATCATATTTAACTACTTTAATAAACTACTTCAAACCATGATTGCTTACTGACAAAGATTCAGGCAGTGGTGTAATAATCCCTTCCAGGGCCCCGATACAGAGTCGTATTGGGGGCAACTGAAAAACTTTTACAAGCAAGCAAACAAGCAAAAAAGAAAAATCATTCAAGAAAAACATTGTACATTGTCAAATAAACCGTCTTTATCTCTTTATTTCTATTTAGAAACCGCATCTTGAAGTACGCAACATTTTTTGACGCAGTGCTGAAAATTCAACCCAGCAAACTGTCACGTTAACCAACTTGTCGATTATTTCGTTGCCTTACTCTCGACTAGAATGGACATGATTTAAATCAAGAAAACAATGTTTTTTATTTCAGCAATCGATTACATGAAGTTTTATTAACAACATATTAAATTTCCAATGGATTATTATGTTGTTAAGTTTGTTAAGTTTCCATATGATTGCATAAGTCTGCCCTTGTCTACGGACCTTACAAAAGGGCCCCTCTGTTCGACCAAATTCTTCACATTTAGCAAATTAAATTTTCCAAATGTGTATGAAATTTCAGCTAAGAAAATGAAAACTGTAGGAGATATAATTAATCAATTCTAAGATATTTACGAAGCTCCGGTAATGATAACATGAAGTGTAAGCTTGGTTATTTTGCACAAATAAGTCGACTTTCCATAAACATACAAAGTTTTGAAGAAATTGGCTTAAGTTCACAAAATTGTATTAGAGTGATAATTTTAAAATACAACTTATCTGACAGCTTTCAACACATTGGGTAAAATGGAGACATACATGCACAGAAATATGTTGCACAAAATTACTTCAGACTTTTTTTACATATTTCTGCATTTTTTACGATTAGAATTTGGAATCAATTTCTTGAGAGGGGACCCTGTATGGGGCCCCATTTCAAGACACGAAACTAAACACAACTACAATTATCCGAATAAAAAATAATAGTAAAATTCTGTTTTTTTAAACATAAATAATGGGGTCCCCAAAATTTCAGATTACAAATTTGACAAACACACATTTGAAATATATCTTGGTGCACCTTCCTAAAAATATTTAATTCAAACGTTACACCCAACAACATACTTCTAAAAACATCCTTACAGTTGGGGCGTCTTGTACCCGAGGGCTATTAGGCAATTGAGCCGGCTGCACCGGCGGAAGTTACGCCACTGGATTTTGGTTCAAGTTATCGGCGATTTAAAGATTCTTAAACCAAACGAATTTAATACCGATTTGCAATTTGGAGAAGTTGAAAAAGAATCATTGAGCAAACATTAACATTAAACAACTAGTGGTGCAAACCAATGCATGTACTATCTCGTATACATTTCTCCGTCTGCAGCATAGAGTGAGAAATCATTTTATTGTGAATGGGTCATTTCTGGCGTGGTCCTCTATATTTTGGTCGTCTTCCAGTGCTCTATTCATGTTGAAAGTCGCTAGATGAACTTATTGTCTTTTATTTGAAATTTGAAAGTAAAATAAATATTCAAAATATTATTTCAAACGACATATCAGTCTTATAAATATCGTAAAAGTGTTACGTAAATGTAATTTCATTATAAACAGAAATTGATGTTTTTCTTATCTGCAGTGCGTTTCCTGTCCTCCTATTTATTTTATCATTCTCATACCTTTCATTTGCAATTTATGAAAAGTGTGTTCTACGTCTGCTTGGTCCATTAACTAAAGTGTAGCAGACAGACATTATTTTACTTCGTCTATACCAAACTTTGAAGCGAAATAGCGCTAATTCGGAAATAATGCATACAAATTGCTTTTTACGTACAGAAAATTTAAGCAAAGTCGTTGGAGACGTTTTTCAGAAATATCCGAAAGAGTATTATGACCTTCATGTGAAGTACCCTTTGTTTTAAGTTAAAAGATAAATAAAAATAGAATACGTGTATCGACAACAAGTAAATTCTACCGTAAATACGAAATGCGAATGAAATTGATGTCTTCATTTACTCAGAATCGCTGCGCAGACAGACGGACGGACAGACGAACGGACGTGATGCCAAAAACCACTTTTTCAGAATCAGTTATCACCAAA